>JAVSBV010109795.1:0-22096 GCA_033117975.1 Parotocinclus spilosoma | reverse complement strand
AGGTGGTTCATATTGGACCAACATGTCAGAGATGTACTTTGGTGCTAGGCCATGAAGAGACTTATACACCAGTAGAGCTATTTTAAAGTCTATTCTCTGAGCCACAGGAAGCCGATGTAGAGACTTGAGTACAGGACTAATATGGTTGTACTTCCTGGTTGTAGTCAGGAGTCGAGCAGCAGCGTTCTGGAAGTAACTCTGGATGTAACTAACTTCAGACAACTGAATTGCAACCTCCAGACTTGCATTTCGGTACAAAAATCTTAGGCTACCATTAGATTTGATTGTTAGATTTGATTTATCAATGGTTTAATGCCCATATTGTTAATGACTGGACCCGAATTGTCAATGAGTGCACTCAATTTCACCGTTCTCCATTCTTTGTGAGCTTTAGCATATCTGAGATCTATCACCCTGTTTTTCGGGTAAAAAAGAGGTTTCTTGGCTTCTACACCGATCAAGCTTCTTTGGACTGTAGAACTGAAGAAGGGTCAACTTGATATCCCAGTGAAATCGGCCAGATACTGCTATTTCGCAGGTGAAAGGGAAATTAAAAAATATTAAACACTATTAAACACTATTTGCCATTGTACATTTACATTTACATTCATGTCATTTAGCAGACGCAATTATCCAGAGTGACTTACAATTAAGGCCAGACTTCTTTTATTGCTTGTTTTGCGGATCCGCCGACGATCATATTTGAAGAATACAAAAAAAAACGCAGCACATATATATATATATATATGTATATATACATATATATATATGTATATATATACATATATATATATATATACATATATATATATATTAGCTTATATATATATTAGAGCTTTTTCTGCCCTCCGGTGAAGAGCCAACAGTTTTCTTCTGTTCATTTAATTTTTTTCCAGATTCACTTTAATTCTTAAGTAGGGACATCAGAGAAACAAGCTATTAAAAAAGTCTGGCCTAATACAGTCTTACAATCCAAGCAATTGTGGGTTAAGGGCCTTGCTAAGGGACCCAACTGTGGCGATTTGAACCCTGGACCTTCTGGTCCACAGTCCAGTACCTTAACCACTTGACTAATGTCCCTATAGAAACATTTTTTCTGATTTTGTTCAGTTTTTAATCCTACATACAAATGTCCTATGTTTTCTGTTTAAGACTGAAAAATAATACAATAAAACAATGGTTTATTTCTTATGTATTACTGAGTTTTGGTGTTAAAACCCCACATGTATATGTATTCTAAATTTGCAAAAATGCAATGTCACTTTATTCTCGCAGATTTGTACACTAAGAAAGGTTGTTTAATATGGCTAAGTATGCCACTCTTCAATAAAACATTGTGTTATGGATTAAACAAATCCTGTATTGCTTCGTCCACTAAAATGCCAAACACATGTAAACCTGACAGGTTCAATACGAAGTGCAGTCAGAAAAGTTCAAAACCCTAAAGCTGTGCACAATAAAATTTCTAATCTGGATGAAACAGGCTGAAAGTGTGAGAGTGATCGATCAGGTGGGGGTGACGACCTCAGGACCATTTTACAACAACACATTACATTGGATAGTGACAGGAGTGACTTGAGCATTACTGACAAAAAGCAAAACTTTAACAAAAGGAATTTGATTTAGTGAAAAATGAGTAATGTCTGGTCTTCCTTTGTTTTCTTTCCCCCAGTATCATAACTCCAGTACAGCTGTGATAATGACGTTCCTGTTTAACCAATGGTAATCATAACTGAGCAGGTGACATCAGAGCATGCTGTTCTGAAGGGAAATGGAACAGAGGTGAGTTATGGATTTTTTGATATGGTGAATTCAAAAGATTAAGCTGCTTGATTATTATTTCCAAGGAAAGCAATCGATGTTCTTCCCTTTCACTTTCTCTCGGTTGCAACACTGTGCTCTTCTGATTCATTGTGGCTGTATAGAGATAAGACTTTGGATAAGACCTCAGATATGATTAGGACGAGTGCAGCTCAAGGCAAGTAAAGACCGCTTATTAACAATAGAGCAAGCACATCTACGAATCCAGGTTTCAGACCAAGATTTGACCATATAAGAGATAACAGTCGGCAGTGTTATCCTGTAGGATATGTAATTACTGGGAACGGGATAGCATGTTAGACCGCTGCACCACCCAAGCACCCCTAGATAATAAATAAAGTCAAAAGTATGTCTAGAATTATCAGGTTAGTTGATGTTTCGGCAGGAAACTTCAACTTCTCCTTTACTTTCTTAATGGTTTTTCACATCACATAAATTTGGGAGAGCCAAAATAACGGCAATATTGTATACATAATAACTTTGTTACGCAACTGTTTTCTCATTTCCAATTCTCAAAACCAAGAAACTCCAAGCTTGGGGTAGACAGCTGTTAACATCTATCCTGAACTCATTCTACTCCAACTCTCCAGCTCCCAGTTTGGGTAGAATGTGCGTCTAAAGCTTAAATAAGTTGTGCATGCGAACGATTATTGATTATTGTTTATTTCCTATGTGTACACATTTTGATTTTGAAATACAGTGTTCCCTCGTTTATGGTGGGGGTTACGTTGCAGGACCACCCGCGATAAACGGAAATCCGCGAAGTAGGGAATACTTAGTATTTAAACACTATTTTAGCCGTAGAACTTGCAAAACGTTTGGGTGGCATCATAGGGTTTAAATAAATTCAGTCTATAATGAAGCTTGCACAAACAGCGAACACAAAACAGATAAAAACCGCAGATAAAAACTTGTCATGTCGCCAAGTAGTGACTCAGGTGGCCGATGCTCTAGTGTTACTTTTTGCTTTTGGTGAGTATTCATCCGCTGAGTAAATACGCTATTTACTGTAAATCCTAATATTTTCTTTATTTATATTATTTATATATATATATATATATTTTATTTATTTATAAATTATTATAATTTATTGTTAGAATTAATATTTTTTATTTTTACATTTTGTGATTTTTTTATGTAAAAGTTAATTAAATATATCAATATATATACGTTAACCCACACATACTACGCTTGTGCAGATCGAGTTCCACGATATCTGCGATATATTTTTTCCATTAATATTTTTTGAAAAACCGCGATGCATCGAGTCAGCGGAAGGTGAACCGCGAAGTGGCGAGGGATCATTATAATACTACTTGCTACCACTGCTTTTACCACTGAGTTTGTTGCAAAAAATAAAGTGTTTTTAATAGTTTGTTTATACAGATTGTCCCAGTTTTACGATGGTCTGACTTGCGGTATTTCAACTTCAATTGGAATTTAATGCTAAACGTAAATCATACTCTGGGCAATGGAAGCATGGTTTGATACACTCCTGCACTCTTTTGTGTAAATAAAGACCTCATCATATAGTGATGTAGGAAGAAAAAACATGGTTAGGACAACAATCTGTTAAGTTATTCACTTCCAATGTACTTGTCACAGACTCCGTCTACGCACACCTGGCACTCATTCACTTCCATAATCATTTTCACTATAAATTCAAGTCACCTTCACTCTGACCTTTACTGCATTTAGATAACGCTTTACTTATGGGTCCTTTACTTACGACCCTCTCCTCGTCCCTTGGCCTCATCCTCCTGGCATTGTCTGATATTGTGTGTTTTGACCCTGGACTTTTTTTCCTGCTGCTTGTCCACGCCTGCAACGCTGCCCTTGAGTCCATCCATTTTTAGCGCACGTTACAGCACTATTACATTTATTACAAAATATTCCTTGTAAATGTTTTTGCAGGTAAACCTGTAGGTAAATGATTTTAGCATGTTAAAGATTAGCTATTCTATAATACATGCAGTGTATATTAAACACATTTATAATGCAGTCACCTTACACTGGATTTGTCACAACGTTTCCCCATCGTAAATCGGGCACTACCTGTACAAGAATAGTTTGCAGAACTATTATGCATTATTTTTCTGGCCTGATAAATCTGTTCTGTTGTTAATGCACACAAATGAAAATTATTCTCCTTCATGTAACATGATTTGATATTCAAATTTTCATTCCGCGGCTCCTCTTGTTTTTAGTTTTAAGTAGTTTAGCTAGGTTGCCTCACTTTTGTCATCTCGGTTGCTTTCTAAAAATGTAGTAGAGCCTAACAATTGTGATGTGAAAGGCTAAATACCCATAATTCAATGTTACACAGGTAAGTTTTGAGCTCTAAAAGAGCTGTGGTGAGAACAAGTGGTCTGAGACTGGTGATAAAGAGAACTGAGATCTAAAGTTCAATTTATATGATACCTTTCACAAACTCAAGGTCGCTTTACAGCAAGAATCAGAACGAAGTACACTATTTCAGCAAAAAACATGAAGTAAACGGTCAAGAAGAGGCAAAATAGAGCAGAAACGATGGGCTTTTGAAGAAGATTTGAATTCAGGATTCTATTGCAGTGTGAACACAAAGCAATGAGTTTAGTTCATTTAAAATGAACTGTATGTATCACGAGATGTGGTGGTTTTTAATTAGGACCCAGGTATGCAGGATAAGCATATCCCACGACGTATAATAAGAATGGGGAAATAATATAGAACAACTAAAAAGGGATGAAGAGTAGAGGCTCCTAACACAATAAAACCGAAAGGATAAAGGGACAAGCCGAGGTTGCCTCCCGAGTGGGAGCAATGCGTGAACTGGTCGCGAGAGGGCGCCAAAGCACCAGTCGGGGCAGACGTGCAGAAAGCATAGTTTTGGGACGTCTCTTAAATGGCGAGGCACCGAGATAGTCCAAACGCCAGGGAGCGACACATCTTATAGAGTGCGTGTTGCCGGGTAGCTACTCTAGCCGGGGCATATCTCGAGTCAGCAGCCGACTATAGTCAGACTTAAAAGAGCGCAAAAGCATCGGAGCGCCATGCTGGAACGCGCATACTTCTAACGCACTACCGGATAGCGGCTCTAAAGAGTGCAGAGGACGCCGAAGCGCCAGAAGGCGCGGCGGGGCAAGAAATCGGTGAAGTGGCCAAAGCGCAGCAAAGCGAGAATATAAGCTTGGGGGCGCTTGTAGCGCGAGTGTGAATAAAAACACAAAAAGCGTGAAATGCCAGAACACGAAAATAAACTCGGGTGCGCGAGGAACGTGCCGAAGCACCAGAGGGCGAGCGTAAGCTCAGAAATGAAGAAGCCAGACCGGGGTGTGTCCTATTCAGAACAAACTCCCAGCTGGAGTGAGGCTAGGTAGGTGCTGACTACTAAAGAGCGCAAACTCAAAGCGTGCGAGGAGCGGGGGAAGGTAGAAACCCTGACAGTATGTGAAATCAACTAGATATATAATGGACAAATCATAGGGGTATTTCAAAATGAAATATTCCTTATTTTTTGGGAGCAGTGTACATACTGTCACAGTGCACGGTGCGATGAACGAGGACGGAGACAAGTGCAAAGACAAGTGAAAGTCAAACTTGCCAAGATAAGCGTGAACAGGCAAACCTGGGTGTCTAAGTTAACCCCATACTGTGTGGAAGTCTCAGGCTTTAGATTAGATACTGTTGTTTTATCAATGGTATAATGACAGAATACAAGAATTAGAATACAACCAGAAAATACAGGATACTTGTATGCAGTATCAAACACTGAAAATTGGCTTATAAAGGCCACATTGGCAAGTATTTAAGCAGTAGTAGCATCTGGCAACTTCACTGGGATGCAAAGTTTGAGTTACATTTACATTTACAGCATTTATCAGATGCCCTTATCCAGAGCGTCTTACAATTAAAACATTCTTACAATCCAAGCAATTCTGGGTTAGGGGCCATGTGCAGGGTCCTGACTGTGGCAGAAGTGGGATTTGAACCCTGGATCTTCTGGTCCATAGTTCAGTACCTTAACCACTAGACTTCTAGAGTCTCATAGTGAGGTGTCTAGTGATTTACAGAGCGACTTACAGTTCATACAGTCTTACAATCCAAGCAATTGTGGGTTAAGAGACACAACTGTGGCAGCTTGGTAGAGGTGGGATTTAAACCCTGGACCTGATGGTTTATAGGCCAGTACCTTAACAGTCCCGGATGTTGACCCTTCTACTGATCAGCAATGGTCTTTTGAGAGGGTAACAGCCAAGAAAGTACTTTATGTACTAATATATGTAGTATATGGCCACACCAAGCCATGGTGGCCTAAGACTTTTGCATGTTGTATGTATGGTAGAATCGTGTATGTGTCTTGTACTATTCAGGTATCATACTACTGTATGCGTATGGCTTCCTGTCTATACTCTCAGAACTCATCTGTTCATCGCTTATGATTTGAGAATAGCTTTGACTATGAAAGATTTCTACCAAATTCTTCTATATTATATCCACACATACATTACACAGTACACAAGCTGTGCAGCACAAAGATTAGCTTATTCCATTTCCCCTGCATTCGGGTCCTTCATAAATCAGCCTCATCTGTACTGTGCTTCTGATAACTAGAGCGCAAATGGGACAACTGAGCTCTCATTAAATCCGACGACACCGTTTCCTATTGCAATTTATGAGTCTGCTTTGCTTTAGTGGGTTTATCAAACAATGCCGCTGAAAGACGTTCGAGCAAGCATTCGTTTCTGCATTTGCGACGGAATTAAAACCAAGTCTGAAAGTAATCTAAAAGCAATATCCACAGCTTGTTACTGATAATGATTTTAGCCGTGTGCTAGCGCAATCACAATCTTTCTCAGCTATCAAGCTCGTTGCGTTGATGGAATGTTTATCTGCGAGAATCGCCGCCATGCAGCTGCGTCAGATATTGATCACGATGAATTTTGCATTTGATGCGAGCTGACGTGAGGTCTAAGTTCTATTTGCAGCCAGAGAACCTAACTGTTATTGGTGATACCATCAGTTGATTTATGTAACATAGTTCTTACTGCGTTCAAGACAACGTGCTCACAGAGCAGGAGATTAACTGGCGGGATTTTTTTTACACCTCTGATTCAGTAAGTAAGACAGCGGTTGCATTCAAAAGTGGAAGACATTCAAAGCCCTTTTCAGTTCAGATTTTTCTTAACTCTTTAAGGGTTAAATATTGTAATTGTTTCTCTACAAGGATAAATCACTTTTTATTACTTTTTTATTTGAAAACGTAGACAAATCCTTTGTTTTACACATACAGTAATGTGAAAAAGTCTTAGGCCACCAATATATTTGTTGTTTAAGCAATGCAAATATAATATAATAAAATATAATATAATATAATACAAGACAAGACAAGACAAGACAAGACAAGACAAGACAAGACATTGCATATACAGATATATTAGGTTCATATATAACTTCATATTGTTGATGATTGAACTAAAAAATTTGAACTTGGATCAGTCATTCCATAACAATACTCTACTTCACTGATTTTCAGTGTTTGTAAGCTTTAGCTTTATCTCACCCTGCTCCTCTTTTGAAAAAAATCTATTGTATTTTCTGGTTGCATTCTAATAGAGATTGAGAAACAATTTTATAAGATCATTACAACACTGATAAGACTATATGGTATACATAATGCAATGGTGCCTTAAGACTTTTGCATAATACTACATATAAGCATAAAACACTTATTTATGACAAATGGCACTGTCCTTTGTCTCACACTAGTCTGTACAGTATTTGAAATCTAATTTGTGAAATCTTTTTTCTCCTACGTAACTGACATTTAAAAGGTGTACAGTTAAAGGTTTGACCTTGTAATTGTTCTTGTGAATGATGCTAAAGTGGCCATATAATTATGTATTCCCATCCTAATTTGAAGTGTATTACTTCTAATTAGTACTTGAAATGTGTTCTTATATTGATGTGATGTGATTGATGTGTTATTATATTGACACTATACACTGACCTTAAGAATTTGGCTTTAATCGGATCGTATCTACAATGCATTGGGAAAGTCTTTGGACCCATTCATTTTTTCCCAGTTTGTTATGCAGTGGCCTTGTGCACCAGAAGATATCCCATTAATGACAAAGTAAAAACATCTTTATAAAGCTTTTGCAATTTTATTAAACGAAACGAAAATAACGAAAAGTATTCAGACCCTTTAAAATTACAATTGAAATTTAGCTCTGGGAGCTTCTCATTGCTTTTTGACATCTTTTAGATATTTCTAAACCTTGATTGGATCCATCTGTTGTAATGCTGCTTACAAAAATTAGGGGATATTTTATTTTATTTTATCTCATTTTTCTTTGGAGCAGAATAGTTGATTGGACACAATTATACACCACCTATCTGTATAATATCCCACAGCTAACAATGCATATGAGAGCAAAAATTTGCCTGTAAAGCTCAGAGACAGCAACAAAGTGAGGAGGCATGAATGGATTAGATAAAAAATATGCTGCAGTGAATGTACCCAAAAGCACAATGTCCTCCATAATTTGGAAGAGCCAGGCATCATCCACCGTACTAGGTAATTGGAGGAGAAGTGCCTTTGGTTAAGAGAGGTGGCCAAGGCCTCTCTTAGTAAAAGAGGTGACCAATGGTCACTTATGCTGAGCTCCGAAGATCCTGGGTGCAATTTGTAGAAGCTTCCAGAAGGTCAGCCATCACTGCAGCACTCCACCAGCCTGGGTTTTATGACAGAGTGGCGAGACAGAAACCTCTCCTTAAAAAAAGAAGACACAAGGAAATCTGACTTTTTGCAAAAAAAGCATCTAAAGGACCATCAGACTGTGTGAAACAAGATTCTCTGGTCCAGTGTTTCTCAGTCCTGGTACTGGAGCTCAGTCCAGTCTTACAGTGTACATTCCAAGCTGCTGAGGGTAAAGTTATTAACATTAACAGTTGCAGCGTGGTGGTACCAAATGCTGGATCTTCAGGTCAGTAGATGTGTACCTTAACCAGTTCACCTCGGACCTGCTTAAAACTCTAAATGACAGGCCGACTTTATAGTTGCACAAACAATTATGCAATTGTATTAGAATGTGTATGCATATTAACATAACAGAATAGAATAGAATAGAAAGCCTTTGTTGTCATTATACACAGCATACACAGTATACCTGGTACAACGAAATTGGAAGGTGCTCCTAAAATGTGCACACACACACACACACACTGGCATTACCTGGGAATTGTACTAGGTCTTGACAAGTTGCTGCAATGATTCATCCGGGATTTAACTCTGGGTTGCTTTCACAGTGCACTTCCTACTGTGACTTACTAGTAAATTCCATGCATACACTGCACTTACATAGTAGGAGTAGGAGTTTTACATAAATTAAATCATGTTGCTATTTCCTCCGGTATTTTTCAAGCACCTATAACACCCACACAAGCTACATGGACACTGTACTCCATTGTACATCCAGAATGAGCTGCAGCCATTTCTTTTTATCCCAGTAGACTAAAGTTGCCGCTTTATGCACCTCTTGTCAGGACTGATTTCATTCTCTGAAATTGGACAGAGCCAAAAACACTAGAAAAGGTGGAAGTCTCTGATAAATGCCCTATTTTGGTCTAAATTGCGTCATTGTGCTGTGTATGGGCTGGCGGGAGCATTCTTATGGTTACCCAACATCATTAAAGGAAGTCATGTTGTAGCCTCCCCTTTAGGGGGTTTTGCTACAGCACTTAATGATGCTGAGCCTCTGTTCTTCATAACTCGCTTAATGTCCTTATAGACAGGATGCAAGCAAGTAATGGAGACTATTTGCCATGGGTTTTATGTAGCAAGAGCATGTATTAGGTTACTACAACTTTCTAAACCTACTATAAAGTAAAGAACATTTTATTTTTTAATGGCTTGTACTGTTTGGCCCATTATCGTCCTTAGATTTGTACAACATCTTCAGTTCAGCTCTGACGTCCTTAGAGCTTAGAGTTTGTTTTATTTGGCTTCACGTTCATTTTTTTCCTGGTGTATCGCTAAAGGAAAGCACAAATGGGTCTTTAAAGTGGCCCTTTCTACTGTCTGTAGAAGCTTGATCAGGAATGGTCTTTCTGGAAGGGGAGAGAAGAAATCTTTTTCAGAAGAGGAGAGGGCTAAAAAGACCAATATATGCGATATATATATATAAGTGTGTTAGAAAGTGACTAGTCTAAAAAGATGGGAATTCCAGTTCAATGACAATGCGTTATGTATAGTCATTATAGCATTGGTCAAACAACAAATCTATCCATCCATCCATCTATCCATTCCGCTTAATCCACACGGGGTCACGGGCCAGCCGGTGCCCAACCGGCAACTCTGGGCATAAGGGCAGGAGCACCCCTATATGGGGCACCAATCCATCGTTGGGCACACACAGTCACACACTAAAGGCCAATTTGGAAACACCAATTAACCTAACATGCATGTCTTTGGACTGTGGGAGAAAACTGGAGTACCTGGAGTAAACCCACACAGACAGGGAGAACATGCAGACTCCACACAGGAAGGACCCAGGCCATTGCACCCTGGGATTGAACCCTGGACCTTCTTGCGAGCCACCATGCTGCCCACAACAAATCTAATGGTGGCCTAAGACTTTTGCACAGTGCTGCACATGACATATCATTATCTGTTGATAGCATTGGTCAAGCAGATGAATTAATAGTAAGATCACATGGGTATCTGAAGCATTCAGCGAAAGATGATTGTGCTGTATGGTGCTGGGTTGTATTTGTAACTGTGGGTTAATGTGCATGTGGCCAGCCTGCTTGGAAGAAGAAATACAACATATGGAAATGTAGATGGTGATGTACAGGAGGAATGGCTTGTGTGTGTTTAACCCTTATTTTAATCATTAATAGTTTATGACTGGAATCCATGAATAAACTGGGATCACGTCTGAGGTTCAGCTCAAACTGCACTTTAGAAAGAACTGCCAACTCGAACACGTTCCAAGATGATGCGGCGACACTCCGGGGGAGCACTGCAAAACAACACTGACAGCAACGGTCCGGTTCTTTAAAAAGAGGATGAAAGCAAAGAGGATCTGAAGAAAGACGAAGCTCGGCACCTGCTCCCGCTGTCCAACCGAAGGAAAAGAAAATGTCACAATTACCAGATATTGAGCTAGATTTCTTTCTGTGACACTTTGCCATTTGAGGGAATAAAGAGATGTAACACTAAAATCTTCAGAATTCTGACTTTAAACTTTTCAAGTTCCACTTGTCATGTTGGCACAGTGGCAAAGCGGTTGTAGCGCTTACAGTTCACATTTCCAAAGTCCTTCTTGAAGTTGATGTGTTCTCCCTGTGTGTATATGGGGTTCCTTCTGTTAGTTCAGTTCAGTTTGGAGATATCAAATAGGTCAGACGTTCTCCCTAAAAGTATCTGGGCATTAAAAGTGAGTGCAGTCTGTCTTAAACTTGTTTATGTTTTGAGGAATTTTTTACATAATTGTCAGCCAGTACTGGTGCTGAAAAAAACATCTTAGTGTGAGGACTGGAAGTGGTACTGAAAGTCATAATGTCATAATGGAACCGAATTATTAACTTCCTTGATTTAAGATTAGAAATCTAGGAATATTTAACCCTCCTGAAAATTTATAAATATTAAACTATTAAATCAATAATTAAACTGTTATACAGTTACATTTACGGTATTTAGCAATCCTATTGTGGGATAAGGGCCTTGCTTAGGGACCCAACTGTGGCAGATGGGATTTGAACCCTGGACCTTCTGGTCCATAATCCAGTACCTTAACCACTAGACAACCACAGTCCCAATGACCAACAAGGACCCAACTGTGTCAACTTGGCAGAGGTGGGATTTGAACCCTGGTCCATGAGGTCCAGAGTCCAGTACCTTAACCACTAGGCTGCCACAGTCCCTAGTTAAAGTTAATTATTTTAATCATCGTCCTTTAAAAAAAATCATCGTATTTAAAATATGAATGTACTGTGTAACATTTACTCTCTGTACTTTTTTTTTTCCCGGCGTGACTTTTGCGTGGTGTTACCCGTAGCTGGTTCTGTAATATCCCCGAAATATATCGTGCAAAAAAACTTCAGCAGCGCAATCTCTCAGTAACCATGCATGCCTTTTCTTTTTGCAATTGCAATTTGCCTTGGTTAGGTTTTGAAATTACATTCCATGGGCTGCAGGTTTACTCCCATATATTTAAACATAGTCGTATTAGCTTGGAGATAGAATTTTCTTGAAAAATCCATTTTTGCTGTGACAGAGTGCAAATATTTCCTGAGTGAAGGGCCATGTTTCTTTGTTAGGAGAAAGCTATGGGGTAAACGCATTTCCAGAATGTTGTGATGAATGTTTTTTCTACGTTATAATTATTTAATTGGTACTTGTACCTGACTCATCTGTACAAATGAACACAAAGTTTGTAGTTTATCCAGATCCTGACTTGGGCCAATATTTCATTCAAATACAGCAATGAATACTAACAAAATGTTAACAAAATGTATATGTTATTAATTTATTACTTATTTATTTATAAATAAATGTCTGTTTATTATACAGAACTAATAGACTCTCACTGAAGCCTCTCTCTCTCTGGGTGTGTATTGCAAAATTGTTGCTCGATTAATGAAATGAATGGATAACACTTTTTGGGCATTATTAACATCTAAAAGGCGGAACCTTGTGGCCAGCTGTCCATCAGGGATCAGGGATCAGAAATAGGACTGTAGGGCTGTTTTCAATGTTCGCTGTGTACGAAGATAGAATAGCAATTTGTTGTTCTGTAAAACAGCTTTGTATTAGGCTAAACATCCAACTGCAGCTCCTCTGAAGGTATTTAGGGTTTCCTGTAAAGGAAGTAATCAACAGCTTCATGTTTTAGAAGAACTCGAGACCCTATATGGTCTAGCACAAGGGTTGTACATACAAACCGTTCATCCATGCCCCTAGGGGTGGTGGTTGCAAAAGGGGGCAATATCCCCTTATTTTGGCATTTCATTTTAAAATCTAGGAATATTTAAGTCCCCTGAAAACTAAAAGGGATAAATATTAAATTATTAAATCAATAATTAAACTGTTATACAGTTACATTTGTGGTGTGTAGACGACGTCCTTATCCAGAGCGACTTACAATTCATACAGTCTTACAATCCAAGCAATTGTGGGTTAAGGGCCTAGCTCAGGGACCCAACTGTGGTAGATGGAATTTGAACCATGGACCTTCTGGTCCATAATCCAGTACCTTAACCACTAGATAACCACAGTCCCAAGGACCAACAAGGACCCAACTGTGTCAGCTTGGCAGAGGTGGGATTTGAACCCTGGTCCATGAGGTCCAGAGTCCAGTACTTCAGGATTTGGTCCGAATAAGCGGCTGGTCCCTTTAACCGGTGGTCCTGTTAAACGGAATCGACTGTATTGCAAACAGATGACCTGTATTTTCTGGTTGTAGACTGACAAAGAGACGGAAAAATGATTATATACCGTGATTATACCATTGTCAAAATAATGGCATATCTAACTTATTGATAACCTAAAATGTTGCACAATACTGTATGTAATAAATACCTTTTTTTTAACAATGAGAACGAAACCCTGACCCCTAACCTGTTCACATTCCTCAGTGTGTGAATGCTGCAGACCTCTGCATTAACGTCTTCAGTTTTAGCAGGCTTGGAAATATTCCATTAAGGTTATCTTACCAAAACAAATGCTGCTGCCGAGTAAGATAACTGTTATATTGACCAAATTCTCTGTCCCTAAAGGGAAAAAATCAACAACATAAGACGAGTGAGATTGCAATAAAAAGTACAGCAAGGGAATTGGACATAAAGCACTACAGCCTGTAGCCAAAAGCATTGCATTCACTTGATGATAAGCATCACTTTCACTCCCATTCTATGTTCTTATTTTGCCCATCTTCACAGAAGGCGAGAGCTTATTGATGTTCTTATTGTGCCTCGCCTGATAAGGCCACAATAAGATGACTAGCGTGAGGAATAAAAGCCAGCAGGGAGACTCTTTATTTCCAGAGAGCTCAACCCCTTTGGTGACAGTCACATTCCTTGACCTTATTTGTTAATATGTTCTATCAGGCTTCCTGTAGCACTTTGGGGTTACGCCTGGATTAATCTCCTCACTGCATCTGAACACTCAGTAGCACTGTAGCTAGAATTTAGCCAGCAAACAACACAGATATTAAGGTTTAATTCAATTAGCCTTTAACGAAATGCGAGATCCTTTTAACTTGCCCAGTATTAGTGGTGCAAAGTGTGAAATATAAAGTCTTGCGAGGAAATTAGGGAGAGTAAAATGGATTATACACAAATAAATTAGAAATTTGCCAGCCCCACTAATACATAGCATACATTTTTTACACTTAATGTTACGAGAATGAGGTCTGAAGTAACCACTTGTTGGAAAACATGCTGCAAATTTTTGTCTAATGAGCTTATTACTGACTTTGATTTAGTTTTTTCTTTAATAAGCTTGAACTCTTAGTCATAAGTAAGTCATAGCACTGTAGCGTAGTTCTCTGTTATTTAATCCTAGGCACTTATTTATACTACTTATACAGAAACTACATGGCTAAAAGTATGTGGACACCCATTCTAAGTATAATTTGACATTTCAGAATCACTCACTGCTACAGGTTTATAATATAGAGCCATAAAGGCAAACAGTGGCAGTAGAATGAGAGGCTCTGAACAGCTCAGTGACTCTAAGTATTACTTTTAAATAGGTTTTCACTTCCTCAGCAAGTCAGCTTGTCAACTTTCTGTCCTCAACTGGCTGCCTTGAAAAAAAACATGTTGGACCAGTTGACCAGCTAAGATCTATGTCTTGGCTGAATTTCACAGAGCCTTAACTTCATCATACACCTTTAAGATGAGCCAGAGCTTACTGGCCAACACCAGGGACCATTTTTGTACGTGCCCTTAACCAGAGAGGCTCACAGAAATGCTTTGTGTTCTTTTGTGTACAGTAAGGTGCAAAAGTCTTAGGCCATCATTAGATAGAGTGACCATATATGAATATATGTTATATTTCTCAGTCTCTTTAATAGAATTTAGCCAGAAAATACAGGACATTTGTGTTACGAGATGTGGTGGTTTTTATTTAGGACCCAGGTACGCGGGATAAGCATATCCCACAACGTATAATAAGAATGGGAAAGTAATATAGAACAACTGAAAAGGGATGAAGAGCGGAGCATAAGGCTCCTAACACAAAAAAGCCAAAAGGAAAAAGGGGCGCGCCGAGGTTGCTTCCCGAGTGGGAGTAACGTGCGAACTAGTCGCGAGAGGGCGCCAAAGCGCCAGTCGGGGCAGACGTGCAGAAAGCACGGTTTTGGGACGTCTCTTAAATGGCGAGTCGCGGAGGTAGTCCAAATGCCAGGGAGCGTGATCTCGAATGTGCATGCAATTAAATGAAGCCAAACCGAGACACGTCTTATAGAGTGCGTGTTTACCCAGTGGCCACTTTAGCCGGGGTATATCTCGAGTCAGCAGCCAGACTCGAGAGAGCGCAAAAGGGCGCCGGTGGTTAGACGCACGAGCCAAATGGAGATGGAATCCCGTTGGAATAATGATGACCTGGCCTCGAACAGCGCTAAAACCACGCCTTTATAGGACGTGAAGCAGCTGTTTGGAATTCGAACATAATTATATAATGGATATAAGGCCGCCTCACTGATGGCTCTGTAATGGCGACCGGCGAGGACGGCCGAACGCACCGGGGGAAGGAAGGAACCCTAACAATTTCCTCCTACAATTCCTCCATTTGCACATAAAACTATTCATGCTCTGCTTTGGTTACAGCTGTACTGACATGTATTGTGGTAGGTTAAGGTACTTGACCATAAACCAGAAGGTCCAGGGTTCAAAACCCTGCTTAAGCCCTTACTTAACTTTAAGCTTAAATACATTGCGAGTCACTCTGGATAGGGGCTTCTGCTAAATGCTCTAAATTCACTGTGCAACCTTTTTCTTATTATATAAAGAAGCAGAAAGGCTTGACTATTCTGTCCATTGGAATAAATAATGTAGTACAGTTCTTTAAAATAATCAGAATTACACTTGTAAAATGTTACATCAAATCATATGCATTATTTTAAATGTTTTAATGATTGCTCATTGTAACATCAAACCCCCTGTGTTTGGTTCATTCAAATGTCCTTGGTTCATTTTGCATTCATCCATTAATCAAACGGCACCAAAGTTCATTTGGATGCATCTGGTACCCCCTATTCAGGGGTATCGTATGGCAGAACGTTTTCAGTTGAACCGCAGTAACAGATCAATCACATTCAAACACGTTAAGTGTGAACACACCCCAAATGGCTAAATGGAGTCTGATATAGTTCCATCTTATGACAGCCCGTTGCCATCAAAGGATAAAGAGGGGATGCCTAACCAAAAATACCTACATACTGCACCTACAATACATGGTACACATAACATTTATACAATGACTAAGGAACAAAGTAAGCACAAATACCAACTCTGCCAATGTGCCACTCTTGTACTGTTTGTATTTCATTCTGGATAAAGGTGTCTGGTAAATGCTGTCAATGTACAATGGTTTATGGATGTAAGCACAAGGTAAGTGTGCGTAATAATCCGGTAGCCACAACCTTGCAAACAACCTTGTAGAGATATAAACATGAATTGTGTAAAGGGTTAAACTTTGGCTGGGGGAATTTGATATTGTTATAGGTCGAGTAATTTTTTTCCTTCAAGACAGGGTTGAACACTTGGAAAAAGCCCTATTGAAAAAAGGTAACCAGGTAATGTGAGTGTGTGTGTATGTGTGAGTGTGTGTTTGTGGTGTGTCTGGGCACAGAACCCTTATCAGGAGCAGTGCAGAGTCAAGCTGTAATTCTGCAAGCTATCCCACGGGGTTTGTGTGAGAGAAGATTGACAGGTCTATGTGGCGCATCTCGAACAGGTGGAGGAGGAAGATCCGATGCATTCTGTTTGAATGTTTTGTACTTTATTGATCTCTCTCTCACCCATTTTCTCTGTTTCTACAGGCCTCTCTCAGTCTTGCTCAATTTCTCAAGGGCAGGTCCTTGGGTGAAGTCTAGTCATTCTTGTTTCCTTACATGCTTTATTGACTGGATTCACTGTGGAGCTCAGCTTCTCTCTTGAACTCATTACAGCATGTGACAGCTGTTATATGGAAATGGTAATATTAGCCGTGCGCCTAGAAAAACCTTGAACTGGAAGATAATGCATAAATGAGAAGCCTTTTACATATCAAGTTCCATTAAAGCCTCCATAAAACCATGTCTTTGCCTTATTTTCATCAGCTTTATACACAGCAGATATTTGATGATGTTTTCATAAAGATATGTCACACGAAAATGCGTCTCGGGGGAATGGTTCGGCAAAGAGACACTTCAGCCTAAAATGAATCAAGACATGCTCTGTTTGATGTTTAGTTTAACATGCAAATGCAGCCTACAAATGGAAGTGCAGTACACAAAAAAGTGAATAAATGTTCAACTCTTTACTATATATATGTGGAAAGGGACATTTTTGTGACATTCCGGCTGGATTTAATGAGGTTTTTGTTGGTTAATGTTCATTAAATAATGTCAAACGCCCCAAATCAGAAAATGCTGTGATGGTATGGAAAATGCTAATATATATAAAGAAATAAAATATTAAATAACATATAAAAATGTAATCTATGAATTATTCATGTTTTGTATGGTCAACTTCATTTCATTTGTTAATATACTGTACATCCATTCAGGCATTTCAGGCCTACAACACATTGCAAAAAAAAAGTTGGGATGGGGCAATTTAGGTCTAGCAAGCATGAGATTTTAAAGTGGTCAACAGGTGACGGTACCTGTTGTAGCAGTATTCACGCTAGGGTTTGAAGATGAGCAGAGAACCTCCAGTTTTTCCAAAAATGTGTCAGGAAATTGATGAAATACTTAAATTCATTGTTTCCTAAAAATATTAGAAGAGATTTGCATATTTCTCCCTGTACATCACATAATATCAATAAACGATTCAAGGAATCAGGAGGAATGTCAGTGCAGAAATGGCAAGTCTAAACAGAAGACCTGTGATCCCTAATAGCTGTGATCTCTGATATAACCACATGGACAAGGGATTGCTTTGGATTGCTTACTTGTATCTTTTAAGCACTGCAATACAGAATTACAATCACAAATAGAGAAGGATTATGTTAACCATATCCAGAAGCCACATCATCTTAGTGTTGGAGTGGAGGGCTTGGAGGCATCTAGCATGGGCCATCACGCCGTGGAAACGTGTACTGTGGTCAGACAAATTAGTATTTCAGATCTTTTTAAAAAAAATTGTATGCCCAATGCTCTGGACCACAACAAATTGGACCATCCAGAATGTTGTCATTTACAAGTTCAAAACCAGGGTGTGTCAAGTTTGTGCAAGGGGTTGTGCCAGTCCCCAGGACAGTAATAATTCACACTACTGTAATTAAGAAAAGCATTGACACATTGACAAAAATGGACAAAATAAGACCTGAAACACTAAATCACTTTCTATCCTCTGTGCCAAAATTTCTTTGTGATGTGAGAAGAAATGGCAACATTACAAATTGGTAAATGCTTTACCGTCCCAATTGTTTTTGTGGAAATGCATAAATAGATGTTTATTTACAACTTAAATTTAATTGACCAGAAAAAAACAAAACATGAAATATTGGGTTAAAGTCATATTTAAGATAAACTGCGTTTATAGAATTGCAATTTCCAGACTTTTACTAGTCTGAGGTTGTAAAAATATAGACATTGTCTATAAATTGCCATGTTTAACCTACATTTGAACCACATCACCTGGTCTGTAATTTTTACTGATGAACTGGATATGGGTTGAGGTAAATGTACCCCCGGATCTGCTGAACTTCCCAGAACTGCAATATTATGCTATGAATTGTGCACATAATTGACCCAATATGACATGAATACTAAGAACTGCTAGCATTAGCATTTATGTTGCATGTCTTAATATACTGAAAATATGTGGGTTGACAAAAGGCACAATTAACTCCAGGTTTCTAGCCATTATTGAGTGCACTGTCTCTGATTAGACCTGGGAAAATAGGAACTTGGACTCATAATTATTTTCTGACTGCTGTGACATGAATGGAAATGAATGGGTGTCCTTGGCACGGCCATCACAGGTTATTCGGGTCAGCTGGATCCTCATCATGAATTCCAACATCACTTCTGCAAGTAATGTAAATTCTAGTAGAGTCATTATGCAGTTAATATGTTTAATCAGAAAAGGAGGTGATGTCACAGGGGGCTCGCACAGAGCCAGCCCCCTGACCCAAGGAACTCTGAGACCTAGGATTACTCTGGCGCCAGAAGCCAGTTTTTCAAGAGCTGCCATTGTTAAATAAGGTCCTAAATATATATCTATAGTTGCTTGGCGTCAGTATGATGCAGCTACCGGGCCTTTCCCAGCACCCATCATTCTGAAATTGCTCCTTTCTGATCTATTTTTCATCATCATGTGTTTTAAGTTTAGTATATATTCATTCATTCATTCATTCATTCATTATATTCTGCTTTATCCACATAAGGTTGCGGGCCAGCCGGCAACTCTGGGCGCAACGGCAGGAACAACCCTAGCTGGGACTCCAATCCATCGTAGGGCACACACACACACACACACACACACACAAACATTCGCACACTAAGGGCTACTTTAGATACACCAATTAGTCTAACACACATGTCTTTGGAATGTGGGAGAAAACCGGAACACCCGGAGTAAACCCACACAGACATGGGGAGGAAATGCAGAATCCACACAAAAAAGACCCAGGGATTGAACTCTGGGATTTAACCCAATACATTCTTGCTGTGAGGCAGCGGCCCTACCCACAGAGCTGCCCCGATAGTATATATAGCAAATAAAAAGATAAATATTATATTATTATTCAATCCAGGAAACACTGAGGGTTCTCATGGTTGTAGCATGATCAGTAAAACAGGATTAGGGAAGAGGGAGATATGGTCCTCATTCTGGGTTTATTTAGGGATTTGATCGTTGTATTTTATGCTAAATACTTACAAGTGTTAAGGTTTTAATCGTAGTTGTAATTAAAAAGGCCATTTCAGAAATCGTGTATGTATCACTCAGAATGTGAGAGTACTGAAGTAATACTGCAGCCACATCGTTTTAATATCAATGCTCTTGTTTTCCTTCAGCATGGTTCAATCTCTCATCACTATCACTTGGCATATGAACTTATCATGACTACTAACATTTGTCTACTCTCATTATCACCCTGGTATTACTTCCCAACAATCAATCTTATTGATTCATTCCATCAGAACCCAAAACAACTCAAACATGCAGTGCACCATGTTGTTTCAGCTGACTAGTAATGTTGCTCCAGGTAGGGTCAAACAAATAAGGGAAGAAATGTTTGCCCTTATCTGTACCTTTACAATAGATATTAGAGGGTAACAGGCAATATAGTAGGCTGCATTTCAGAATGATTAGATAAATAGCATGGCAGTGTATGACCATGTGCTTAGTGAAAACAGTTTATTATCAGCTGTGTAGTTTGTTCATCTGAAGCAGTATTTATAAAACACTTCAGTCAGGATTTAGGCATCATCATAGTATGCAAAAAACATTAATTAGGGTACTTAATTATGCATTAATACCCTCAGGCAATGAATGTGTCTCTTGTCTTTTAGATCGAAGTGCTGCATTTGACTATAGATCTATAGATATAGATATTTATGGATTTAAAAGCAAAAACCATAGGTATTAAATGATTGCCACTGTATTGCTGTAGAGCCTACTTGCCATTTTTTATGTAAATAGTTTATGTTCCAAGCTCACAAAGATGAAATATGGTGTCCCACAGTGATCAGTGTTGGATCCACTATTATTTTCACTCTATATGCCCCAGCTAGGCACAGTTATTTATAAACATTGTATTAGTTTCCACTGCTATGTTGATGCCACACAGTTGTATATCATCCAAATCAAATTACCATCAGTGAGATTGAGGATTGTGGAAAGGAAATAAAAGACTGTATGTCATATTTTCTTTGACTTAACTCTGATAGGACTAAGATATTATTATTCATGTGAAATACTTAACATTGGCCTTTTTAACGTTGCTATGAGCATCAGTGGCCATTTCAGCGACACACAAATTGATACATCTACTGTATATACAAGGTTCCATCTCAATACTCGTCATATATAGTCAATGCCTCCTGCGGGAGGAAAACAGAGTAAACCCACACAGACACAGGGATGACATGCAGTGCCCCACAGAAAGGACCCAGGCCAATCCACTGTGGGATTGAACCCAGGACCTTCTTGCTATGAAGCAGTGGTGCTACCCAACCAAACCACCGTGCTGCCCAATGAACATATTTGCTATATATGTATTTATATAAATACAGCATAGAGACTTTCCAAGAAGGCTGAATTCCTAAGGGCTGAGTTTTGGTCTTGCTAAAGTTTTTTGCTCATCACATTTAAAAACGTTTTCTTTGCCATGGCAAGAATACAAAGAACCTGAACTGTATATTTTTTTTTAATGTTTTAACCCCATTAACATATTATAAACGCTAACCACCCTATTCAAATGGCTCTTATGAAATACACAGTTATATACATCATTATGCATCTGCGTGCAAATTGTTAAGCTTTACATAATCATGTTTTGACGAGCAGTTCTATGATTGTACATCAGCCACATTCCAGAAAGAGAAAATCATTTAGGTGCATTGGGTGGAAAAATGCCATTTATTTTTAAAGAATTGTTCAATAGAAAATGTATAGCATTTCTCTATGAGATGACGTTACAAACTGTCCAAAATGACAGCATTGTCTGTATAGCTTGTGATGGACACATTGCATTTCCAGCTCGCTTTGAAGGTCCACTAGAAGAAAAAAAAAAACATGCCTTTTGTAAGAACAATAGAATCAGTGTTTATATATGGCAGCAATTTCACAGAATCAAAGTCATATTGAAGATTTTCTGTTCATGGATGCAGAACCCTGCAGAAATGCCATGTAGGATACTGCTTTATTAGCATAATGTTAATTACCATTCACATTCATAAACAAGCTTATTTGCCTGGAGTCCCGGGTTCAATCCCGAGGGGGGGCGGCTTGGGTCCTTTCTGTGTGGAGTCTACATGTCCTCCCCGTGTCTGTGTGGGTTTACTCCGGGGACTCCGGTTTCCTCCCGCAATCCAAAGACATGCGTGTTATGTTAATTGCCGTCTCCAAA
>JAVSBV010109768.1:0-37156 GCA_033117975.1 Parotocinclus spilosoma | reverse complement strand
GAATTTTGAGGAAAGAGATTAATTTAATACAATTTGGAATAAGGCTGTAACGTAACAAAATGTGGAAAAAGTGAAGCACTGTGAATACTTTCTGGATGCGCTGTGTGATCTGGACATTGTCCAAACACCACATAACTTAAATAGCCAAGATCCTGCAGTGTTTGCATTCTTTATATGTGCCATACACATTCATATTCTTATTCGCTTGATCCTGGATAAAGGGCACCAGTCTATCACAGTGCACATACACTAGGTTAGCACTTTGTTAGAGACACCAATTCATCTAACACGCATGTCTTTGGACTGTGGGAGGAACCAGGAGTACCTGAAGAAAACCCACATGGACACAGTGAGGACCCAGTTTGCTCCACATGGGTACTTAACACAGGACCCTCTCACTATGAGGCGACCGTGCTACCCAGCAAGCTACCGTGCCGCCCTAAATGTGTCATACGCTGATGTATTTAAATATGAATTGATTTATAAACATTTAACACATATGGATTGTCTCAAGCCCTTGCCCTTCACTCTTTCTTTCACTCGCTCACTGACACAAACACGTTACAGAATGAAAAACTGTCTTGATGTGACAGCGCAAAAGACATTTTTGCTGTCATTAAGACAGAAGAGAACAGGAAAGGGTGCACAAGGCTTGAGAAGAGTGTGTTTAACTCTGTTGTGTTGCCTTACAAGGATCCAGTTCTTCTTAAATACATTTACTGGTACATTTAGTCATGTAGCAGGTGCCCTTATCCAGAGAGATTTACAATGGGTACAACCTTACAATGAAACCAACTGTGGATTAAGTGCCTTATTCAAGGACCTGGCAGTGGCAGTTGGTCAGATGTGGTGTTTGAACTTTGGAACTTCTGGGCTGGAGTCCATGCCACCACCATGAGTTATGTAGGTGAATTACCCCAATAATACGGATAATAACCTTATCAGAACACTGACCTATGTACAAACAAATGCTGTCTGCATGGATAACATGCAGCTTCAGTTTTTTTGTTAGTTACAGTGAGTACCATGATAAAACAGTACATTTAAAATGATCTTTCTCTAAATAAGACCATTTTCTGAGAGCCCATATGTGCAAATAACTTATTTTTGATAACGCTTTAGGTTATGCAGTGCCTCAGTATTCACTCATTAAGTGCTGAGTCACATCAAAACCACATGATAAGGTCTGTAAAGTAAAATGCAGTCCTCTTTCTAAAACAAGCAATTACCTCTCAATAACAAGGTCTCCTGTAGGTGGAGTGGTTATATTATTTAGGAGAGTAGGTCAGAGTCTAGACTGTAAATATTTTCTGTCATTCTTCAATTCTTCACTATTACTTTATTGCTTTTTAAATTTTTATCTAAGGTATTTTTAATTTGATTATTTGATGATCTCCTGTATCTGATCACTGTAAAGACAAGAACAGCTTAAGTAATCAACAAATAGAGCTGTGTCACATTCAGTTGCACAGTTACTGGCAAGGAACTAGGTCACAAGCAGACAGCTGTGTGGTGACTACAGATTGCATTCACACATCAAAATGAGCAGAGCCTTTCATTCAGTTTTATATTTAAATCTTTCTTATGCTATGCCTGTGAATGTGTTTCAATTCAATTTCAATCCAATTCAATTTTATTTGTATAGCGCTTTTTACAATAGACATTGTCACAAAGCAGCTTTACATTGTTTCCTCAAGAGAGTCTGGAAACACATTTGATTTTTAAGCCATTGAGTTTTGACAGCCCAGTTTTAAGGTAGTTGAAACTGTCTAAAACAGAACGCATCCCATTTTAATAATATTCTTTAGCCAGTGTGGGAATCATAGCAGAGTAACTGATATATTTCTCACAAGCGTTATGGAATATTTCTCAATGAAATATCCCCTAATTTTTGTGAACGGTGTAGTTACGGTGTAGAACGGTGTAACTTATACACTGTGTTTCAAATATGTGTATAAGACATTATTTTAAGTGCATAGGAAAATATATGTGCAGGAAGGGGGTTGCCAGTTAACAAATTATGGCTGGTATTGGGTTCAGCAAAACTGGCTTTTTTGATTGTGAGATTATTGTGAATCTGTTTTTTGTGATCATATTTAAGCAGTCATGACTATTATGCAGTCATGACTATTATGATGCACTGGCCACCTGTAACCATTATGTGAAAATCTTGAGATAGATATCTTTATTTGATATCTGCCCCCAAATATCAAATAGGACCTTAATTTTTTGGCCTGTATAATTTACTGTTCAACTGCATGAGTAACATAAATTTGAGCAATTTTTCACAGTTAAAAAGGAAGAAGACAGAGCCTACTATTAATATTATTGGAAGAAGATAGAAATTTGTCTCGAACCCCTGAGCCATTATTGATGATGTGCTCAGTTTTCAAAAATCACATTAGTAGTATATGCCAAACCGTTTTATTTGTGGCATCTCAAAAGTTGGGATTAACCCCTGCTGACAGGGTGACGCTTGTGCATGCCTTTGTCACATCTATACTTGACTGCTTGTAACACGTTATCTTTACCCAAAAGGATCTCTCACAAAACAAGTCTGTATGGTGCTGTCCAATCACCCCACTGGTTACCTGCGGAAGACAAATCAGTTGCCTAGGGCATCCTCTTTGATTAGGACCTCCACAACACTGCTCCACATCATAAAGTACACAAGTTTTGAGTACAAGGTAAGACATGTTTGTATTTACTAACAGGTAAAAAACGGATGCCTTAATCCCCTAATATAGAAAAAGATGTGACTGGCCTACAAGAAGCTGTTCCATTGGTGCTCAACTGCTCTTCAAATGCTTACGGTTTACTTTGAATAATTTGCAAATCAGTCTAGATATTCTTATCATCGCATGGCATTAGTTTACAAATCAGTTAATCAACATTCTGTCCTGCTGTCCAAAAACAAAATCCATAAAGAAACTGGCTGGCATGCGACGATTATCTTCTATCATTTGACATAAACGGAAATGCCAAATGTGAGTCTGGGAGGTAAAAACCTATTTTTGCCATAAAAAACCATTTAATGCTCCTAAACTGAGCAATAGCTACATTGCTACATGACCCGCTCATTTAGAAATAACAAAAATAATAACTTTATTGCACATGTTAAGAAAAGACAAATTATTTGGGCCTTAGCCACTTTGATTTGGGTCCTTAGTTTCATTAAACTTTACTTGCCATTTTTTCTAGTTTTGTTTGCACAGACATCACCCCAAATATTGCTGAAGCCTGCTACTTCACCATCTTGCAGCTGAAAATGTCCCTCGCATATGCCGTCCATTATTTCAACTGCTCAGTGCACATTTATGATAGAAAAGTCACATGAATTCTGGCTGCTCAGATGGCGTCGCATTGCAGCTTATCAGTTTTCAATACTACATGTGTAGCATGTGTTCAAGAAACTGAATAGGGATAGAAACACATCATGATGAAATAGGACATAATAAGGAAAACTCAAATCACTGGAACAGATGAGAAAATAAATACATGTAATCTGAGTGAAGAAGAAGATGACCATGTCACAATAAATTAAAAGAGCAGACACGATTGAAGCTTTGAATTTCTCCTTACCATGTGTACTGCATACAAAATGTTCCCATAGCAATAGGCAATGATTCCCACAGGTACGAAGAAGCAAGAAAAGAGGAATAAAATTATAAAGGAGGCATCGTTGGGGTCTCTAGAAGCCCAATCCAGGGAGCAGCCCAGCTGGTGGAGCTCCAGGGTATATCTGTTCCAGCCCAGAAGTGGAGCAGAAGTCCATGCAAGTGAGTACAGCCAAATGTAAGTAATGGCCCGCCGGGCCCAGGAGGAATCTATAACCTTGGCATGTACCACTCGAATGTAGCGTTCATAGGCAATAGCACATAGTGTCATGATGGACACGATACCTGAAACCAGAAAAAATACTTTAGCAAAATACATACTGGAAATTAGTCTTCAGACTCCTTAATAGCCTATTTCTTATAATATCCTAAAAGCTTCCTGGTATCCATTAGTGCCCATGCAATGAGACATAATTTATGTAGTGAAGATCCACATGTAGATCATATTTGAGTCTTTCTGGTTGTGACCTCCCTGCCCACCTATTAAAACAGTTAAAAAATTGTTTCCATTTTCTGCACAACTGCACTGTCAGAAAACCAACTGATGTGCAGTAAATATGGTAATTATCAGTGCTGCATATCAGGTAAAGAAGCAATAATATGTGTTAATGCATGTACCAGTGACAAACTTGGCTATTTTTATAGCTATGCAGAGCCACGTGGAAGTGGGGAAACAAATAACTCATTACAGCACATGGTGGGTCATCATTTTGTAAATGTACTGCTCACTGCTGTGATATTTCATTATTGGATATTTAATTCTGAAATATTCCCCATTTTTGTGTACAGTATCTAAGGCCAGACTTTTTTTATTTCTCATTTCGCGGATCCGCCGACGATCATATAAAAAAAAAATATTAAAAAAAAAATGTGTGTATGTGTGTGTGTGTGTGTGTGTGTGTGTGTGTGTGTGTGTGTATATATATATATATATATATATATGTATATGTGTATGTATGTGTATGTATATATATATATATATATATATATATATGTATATGTGTATGTATATGTATATGTGTATGTATATGTGTATATATATGTATATGTATATATATATATATGTATATGTATATGTATATGTATATATATATATATATGTATATGTGTGTGTGTGTGTGTGTGTGTGTGTGTATATATATATTTTGGTATTTCTTGGATCAGCTGCAGCACCAATGGTTGAAATAAAATAAACGAACAAAAAAAAATTAAATATATATATATGTTTTAGCTTTTTCTGCCCTCCGGTGTCCGGTGAAGAGTTCATTTGATTTTTTTTTCCAGATTCACTTTAATGTAATTGTAGGTTAAATAAATTTTAATTTAAAATAAAAAAATATTTTTATTCTTCCTTCTTCCTTGTATTGATTCTTGAAGTCTAGCCTAACAGTTGACATTTTTAATGCTTTTAATGCATTGTTGTTGTAATGTTACTGTATGTGTGATCCATACAGTTTCTAGTCTCAACGTGTATTTCACCAGATTATCTCTCCAGGGGTGTGATTCATAGCCTTAATGCTCCTTGAAGAGGGTCTGTAGTTGTAATAGAGGTGCCCCTATATTACAGTTATATGTAACTGTATGAACATAAATAGAGCTAATATACAATACTAATATCAAAACTAAATCACTACTAATAATAACTAATGTGACGGTGGTTTAGTCTTTAACACTGTCACCTCACAGCTCTGGGATCCCTGATTCCATCTGCATCCTGGATTCCACATGTGTGGAGTTTGCATGTCCTCCCCATGCCCATGTGGGTTTACTCCGGGTGGAGTGCTACAGTGAATGTTAATCTTCTGGAAGCTTCTCTCATTAGCCAGATAAACCATTGGGTTTTGGTCCATTCTCTTATCAAGGCCCTTCTGCCCCGATTTACTTAGTTTCGTGGTTCAGTCACCTTAAGGAAGAGTCCTACTTTGTTCCTGTCTTCTTCCACTAAGAATTACGCAGTCCACTGTGCTCTTTCAGCGGTGCAGATTATGTGCCTCTCACAACCCTGTGCCTTGGCTCTACAGGCAGTTCTTTTCTACTAATGGCTTGGTTTTTGCTTTGATATTTTTAGCTGTAAGACTTTCTATAGACAGATATAGACTGTGTGTTTTTCCAAATCATGTCCAATCAACTTAATTTACCACAAGTGACTTGACTTCTACCACAGGTGGACTTGACTTCTACACAAGGTGTAGAAACATCTTTAACATGTTTGGGAGGCCCATGAAGTAGCACAGCAATGATAATATGCAATTTTTCTGAAACATTTCTAAAATTCCATAATTTTTTTATTTTCCATTATCAGGTATTGAATGCAGAATGATGGGGACAGCTGTTAATTTTTAATTTTGACACAAGGCCACAACGTAGCCAAATATAAAAAAGAGAAAGGGTTTAAAGAGTTTCCAAAAGGTTGGTTTAATTGGTTTTGCTTTTTGCTGTCCTTAAACACAAGTTTGGTTGACAACTTGGATGGCTTGCACAGAACCTTGATCTAAACTCTAACAGACATCTTTAAAATGCCCTGGAATGACAAAACATGAGCCAGGGCTTGTTGTCTGACATCAGAAGTTGACCTTACAGTTATGTTCCAACGCCTCGTTGCCGGTCTGTGTTCAAGTCCCAGTCTGATTCACAGCTATCGCTTAAGAAAACTGAAGAGCCCATTTAGGAGAACAAATATTATTGCAGCAGCAAAGATGGGAGTCAAATTCCATACAAATACCCATGGTTTGGAGCTAATGTTGGTGTCCACAAACTTTTGTCTGTATAGCATGCGTTTCACTTGAACTACTGTATTACTGTCCCCTTGAGTTCGAATAATGTTAACATTAATTCTCACCAAAATTAGGGGATACTTCAAGATGAAATATCACACAATGAAATATCCCCTCATTTGTATGTGCAGGTTATTAAACGTACACTGAAACGGAAAACTAACCGAACAGGCTGTTGCTGAATCCGTCCCACACACAAGTTGATGTGTTCCACACCCATCTTCGCTCTAAGCAGGAGATGAACGTGAAGTTGGTTCCGATCACCGCCACCAGCAGGTCACTCACACTGATGTTCACCAGGAGCAGATTTCTGGGGGTGCGCAGCCTTTTAAACTTGGAATAAAGTACAATAACAGCCACGTTGTTGCAGAACCCCAGCACTCCTATTGTCCCGATAGTAAAAGCCAGAAATTTATAAGTCCCGACCGCGAATAAAGACGCCTCGTTGCCGGTCTGTGTTCGAGTCCCGGTCTGATTCACAGCCATCGCTTAGGAAAAGTGGAGTGTGCCATCCTGACGCACCGCTGCTGTCTCGGTGGGTCTGTAATCCAGAAACTGGGTCAGTATAACAATGTCAGTCAGCCTCTTTATTGATTGTCCTTCACCATGACTGCTCGCTCAGCTCCATGCGTTTGTCAGCTCACTTTACTGGTGCTGTGCACGAGCAGAGACGCTGATGCGCGCGCGTTTTTTTCTCACCTCCGATACGCACGTTTTACAATAACTAAGGAAAGGTAATTATCTTAAAAATAACATTTTTTTTAAACAAACATTAGACATTTCTCCAGGACTGGTACTAGGCTATGTGCATAATTTTATATACAATCTTTTGCAAAGTTTGCGCAACACCGGTCAAATTAGGTTTTGCTGATTTCCTAAATACAATGATGTTGCTAAATTGATAGATGTTTACACAGCCTGTTAAAATGGTTTAGATCAAATATTCTTACTCATTCACTCAGAGTCACATTCTATACTTGCTTAGTCCAGTTTACAGTCACAACTGGTCATACTGTACCAGGACGATGCCAGTTAGTGATGCCACATGCCAGGATAAACTAACCTGTATGTGGTCAGGGAACAAACACATATAGGGCACAAACTCATACACACATTAAGGATACTATAGAAACATGGTATAGCCATATACGCATGTCTTTGGAATTTTGGAGGACAGAGTTGTGCCCAGAGAAAACCCACACAGACAAAGCGAGAACTAAGTGATCATTACACCATCCTAAAACTCATTTCTACAAATGTAATGCCTTGATATTATGTATAGCAGCACGGTGGTGCAGTGCAGTCACTGCTCCAGCATCCCCGCTTTGATGTTAGAATGTGCACCCATGTCTGTGTGGATTTACTAACAGGACCTCGTGGCGCAATGGTAGCGCGTCTGACTCCTGATCAGAAGGTTGCGTGTTCAAATCACGTCAGAGTCAAATTTGTTATCCTAGCTTTTTAGATTGTGGTGGCCTAGTGATTAAGGTACTGGACTATGAACCAGAAGGTCTGGGGTTCAAATCCTACCTCTGCCAAGCCACCACAGATGGGTCCCTGGGCAAGGCCCTTAACCCACTATTGTAAATGTAAATTTACCCAGGGTAATCCTGTTTCTTCCCAAATTCCAAAGAACGGCTAATTTGTGTACTCTTAGTGTGTGTATATTAGTTTATGTGCCCTACTATGTATTGGTGCCCTGACTAAAAAGTGTAAAGCTATTAATTCAATAATATTGCATAGCTTTTAATGAATGCCAAGCTACCTTGGCCAATTCAAGCCGAGTGTATAATTTAGAGCTGTACTGAATTTACAGTATGTTCTTCTAAGCAATCTAGGTTTTAACTCTGCTTTGGTGTGAACAGGCTCCTCAGACCTCGCTGATTACAAATGTGATTAAAGTTCAGAGACACAGCAGGTATCATACAAACTCAAGGTCCCCTGGATCAGGGGTTGATCCTCTTTGGGGAGGTTGCTATGTTCTTCTCAGGTTTCCATCAGGTACTCTGGTTTCATTTAAAAAAGCATGCCAGTGGATAGATTGGTTACTCTAAATTGGCACGTTATGCTAGTGAGTGACTTGGTTAGTGCAAGACCTTTTCAGTCCCATAATAAAAATCGTTGTCTGTTTTGACAACAACCCTTCTTTCTACTACATATCCAAGAGTTTGCCCAATAAAAGACCTTCCAGTGTTATGTTACATCGACTCAGGTGCATATAACACTGCCAATGAACAATAAAAACAATGTGCTCCCACAAATATTAGTCAGTGTTAATCAGTGTTCCACATATATTATACATACAAGTATTTAAACAAAAAAAACATCTTATTTCATTTAGTCTCATATTTATGTTCCAGCTTTAAATTATTTCTACCTGACAGATTTATACAGTTTTATATTATGTATATTTCAGAGCCATTGTAGTTTCACATTCAGAGTATGAGATTTATAGCTCAAGGTTGGAAAATGATTAAGAAAAAAGGGGGCCTACTTAGCATTTCCCAATCCCCTATGTTGCTTTGCTTTGGGGAAAATATCCCCATTCTGGTGCAGCAGTGATGCACTGACTGACCTGATTTTCCTTCTTCAGGTTTTTATTATTGACGAATAGAGAGAGTTTTTATTATCTGCCAGACGTGCATAGATTTCACAAACAACTAACCTCTGGCTTGATGGTATGTCTTTGATTTTTTTAGAGCTTCCATTATAAAGCAAAATTCAGTTTTTACTGTAATATACTTTTAAACAGACAAGTTGCCAGTTCAGGATTTCTACTAAAGCTGATCAGTATGTGGGCAAACAAATGGATTGTGCGTGTAAAAATGTACGTTAGGAATGATTTGCAAAGAATCAGACACAGCTAAGCGGGTGAAAATGTATAAAAATATATGTAAAACATATTTTGTGTGTGTTTTGTTATTGATAACTGTTTTCAGTTTAGATAGAGAGAGTGGACCTATATGTCTATGCTTAAATGAATGTTCATAGTCTGATCCGTCAGTTCAGAGCTGCTAAGTGCATTTAATTTTCATTCATTCATCAGTTTTATGATGTTATAAGGATGTTTACATATGTGAAGAGCATTTCCTATTTAACACCTAACAAAAAACATTTTGCTTTCTATTTTATTTTTCACGTTATAACATAATGCAAGCTAAGAATTAAAATGATACAATGAGCACATATAGCTTTTAAAATGGGTCAAATTATTATTTTATTGTCCCAAAGGTATTTCAATAGAACTGTTGTTCTGGATCAGAAAGCTGATATATGCATATATAAGAGAAAACACAGAAGGAAGGCTGACTCTTTTTCTTAAACCGGATAAATAATATTCCAATCTAATAAGAACACAGTAACTGTGTGTACTAATTCGCAGAGAAATTCCAAAGACTATATAAGAACACATCAAGAGATCCATCCTACTTTGCTCTATACAGCTTTATACCCATTTCCAGTATAGGATTAGGAGTGTGTCATTATCAAGTCAGTGCAAAAGCCTCTGTGTCATGGAAGCTCTGTTATTTTGCATCAATTTGGGCAGATTTTATGAACAATTTGACACAGAAGATTTGTCACTCTTAATTCCTGTTCACTGTATGATCAGGACTATAGCTGTGTGACAGGTTATTGGAACAGACATCTGAGCTCAGAAACTGAAAGCGATTAAGGAATAAAATAACATTCACCTGCCGTTTTATTGTAGATATATATGTCATACGTATTATATAATACATATATATAATATGTATTATATAATACATGTATATAATATGTATTATATAATATGTAAATTTATATGTCAATATGCTCAGTAGTGGCACACCAAAATGATTTTTTTAATGGCAGATGTCAATATTTAGAGAGCAGGATGACCGATGGCTGATATATAATGCCAAAATTACATTTCTTTTTGCAACTTATATAAGTATTAATAATTATAAATGAGAGACAAAATTGCTGAACTTTAATGAGCATTTATTTAGGATAAAAGTGCCCTTGTTTTTTTATAAATCAAAAATAATGTGGTACTGCACTTAATAACAACATGTATTATCAAATAACAGCATCTTTTTGTTTCTGTCAAAAAATATGTAAATACTTGGGCAAAAAATAAACAGGTTTATGAGTCAACCTTGTGAGCACAGACAATGGCTTCGCGATATGTGAAGGCATTAACACTCAGTTATTCAGTTATCCAATTGTGTGTTAGCAGTTTGAATAAAAAAAGTCAAGCACTTGAGTTAATTTTTACATCAAACACCAAAAGTCAATAGCCAATAGAGCCAATGGATGGTGCTATGAGTATTTATTTTTCGAAACTGCTTGACATCTTCTGTGGTTTTCACCCTAACATTTACACAACATGGTGAGAAAAGCAAAAACCAGTGAGTGTCAGTTCTCAGAGAGGAGAATGGCCAGACTGAGCTGACAAAAAGATACAGCCTGATAGCCTGAATAATGGCAGCACCACAGATCAGCATCAAATCAATTAATCTATTATTCTATTAATATAATCTTTATAATAAATTATTTATAATTATTTAATAATATATATAATTGTGAGCAGTATATGTTTTGCTATTCACTTTTGACATTTCAGTTCAATGTTGTTGGATGGAGTTAATGTCAGGTCTCTGTCCAAGCCACTCATGATCTCTTTCAAAATTGGCAAACTGTTGCCTTTATTGACGTTAGAGCAGAATATAGATATATTGAATTGTTAGGGAGGTGCAAACCTACGAATCTGTTTTATTACGAGTTACTGAGGTATTCGGTTTGACTCAGTCTACTACCATCGTTTGTCTATGAAGATCCCATTCCTTTATTCTGAATATCATGAACCTTTTAAAAGTAAGTGTTGCTAGTTTAACAGAGTTCTGCCTTCCTTTCCAGCCCCAGCCAGGTGCTGTCTCTCATTTTCTGATACAACATCAGCTCACAGGTTCAACTGTTGAATCATTAGTGCACTTGATACTTGATTAATGATTAAACAGTTCTAAAATATTTACACGCCATAGTGACAGATGTGTGAAGTCAGTGGAAACTCAATATACTAAATTAGTTAATTGACTTACACTAACAAAACCCTAAGGCCTTCCTGCATGAGTAAAATTAAATGGAGTTAAGCAGGGGCTGAGTCTAGTTCTGTAGAATGACTGAATGAACCATCTTATCTTATCTACTGTAAGTATGTGGTTCAGATGTGTTACCACCTCTGACACTTTGTACACAAGAAGTAGAGAGGAAAAGATTTCTCAAAAGTAAAACACATTAAATAGTCAAGAACATTGTCATGGGATGATGCAACTGCATAATCCTGCATAACATTGTCAGGTAAGGGCATCATGACTTGAAAATTTCAGCAGTGAACAGTGAATAATTCATTTTATGTATTTTAACTTTTGCCACTAGCCCAGCACTACAGCGAGGTAGGTATAAGTCATGTGTCACATGGAGATGCACAGTTGACTGTGTCTGAGGGAGGGGAGGTGCACCAACACGTTTACAGTGATGCACAGCCAGGCTTGTGGTGGACTGGAAACCTGTCCAGGGGGACAAAAGTAAGGTCATAAACATGTAGAAAACATGATTTATTATTATTACTAGTAAAAGTAGTAAGATACCTCTCTTAGAAAATCCAATGACCCTGAAAAATGCACTTAAAGAATGAATAATATATAGCTACATATATCTGACCAGGTGGTTTAGTCTGTATTTGAAAAGCTTTTGTAGGTATTTCGTTCAATTTCTAATGTATTAGTAATGATTGCTTTGTAAATTTTTTTTTACTTTTTTACAAACTGACTATAGTCAAATAGTTTTAGGCTACTGTAAATAATATTTTCACAATAAAAGGATAAATATGTAAATGCATCGGAGATACCACTGGAAACAAGTGGAATGCTACAATTTATACAGCATCCCCAAAGCTTAAACTGTTATACACATGCCAAACATTGTTTAAAAATTTATGGAAATTCACAAAATGATAACAAGTTGATCTGATCATATATATGGGAATGCATTAACAGGGGATGAGGGGATGGTAGGCTATCATTTGTTTGGAAGCCAGAAATGCATTGATTGACAGCAAGAACAACGCAGAAAAGCAGCCAGATGAAACACAGATCCTGTGAGTGAATATGAGTTTATGCAGTTATAAGTTAAAGAGAATATAGAGGTAGTGGGGGAACAAAAAAAGGAGAACTACCTACAACTTTTTGGACAGAAACTTACACTCATGAACATAACAGCTTATTACAAAGACTGTAAGTAGTGGAAAGTCATACACACAAACACACCCTAAACAATTTTCCCTAAACAAGCCAATCAAAATTAAACTTTCATGTATTGGAAACTTTCAAAAAGTAATGTAATGAGCTTTCAAGTGAATGACAGACTTCCACTCTTAAACTCCAACTCTCACTTCTGCTCGTGGATCCTCACAAGCTGACGTTGATCGGCTATTGAGGTGACCAGCTGATTATGGCCACAACGTCCAGAGCTGAAAGACAGATTTGCATTCATTCATTCACATTCTTATCCGCTTGATCCTGGACAGGGTCACAGGAGAGTAGGTGCCTAGCTGGAGGCACAGAGCGTAAGGCAGGAACAACCTTAGACAGGCCAGCCGATCCATCATAGGGCACACACTACGGACACTTTAGAGACACCAATTACCCTAGCATGCATCTTTGGACTGTGGAAGGAAACTGGAGTACCTTGTGGACATGCAGACTTAGGAACGAACCCAGGGCTTTCTCACTGTGGGCGACAGTACCAAACCATCGTGCCACCCAAGTTTTATTTTATTTTTTATAATTTTTAAGAATATAATTTTTAAGACCTAAAGTGGACAGATTTTACCGGAAGAACATTAAATGTAAATGAGCATTACCTGTATTACAATTATTATTAAATAGTTTGTGGTCTACACCTAAATCAATTTAGAATTAAACAAATTTAAGTGTATATACAAATGATTGCAATGCTTATTTATGAATATATGAAATACAGATACAGCACAACATAGGCTGATGACATGCATCCTTCAGAATTCTATACTTCTAGAGAAAATGTGCCACAGATAAGGACACTATGTTCATTTTTGCAGAATATAATCAAAGGAATAGAAGGCATCCTTACTTGCTACTATGTGGCGTCATACAGCTTTCATCTGTTGTCAGATGGAAATGAGGCAGAGATATAGTGAATATTTTGGCAAAAAAAAAAGAGTTCATCACCTTAACCACTGGGCCAGCACAGTGATGTGCTGTAAAAATGAAACACAGACTAATTAATACATGGAAATCTGAGGTAAATTGTTCATTGTTAGACAATTTCTTGTTCCAGAATTTTCTTGCTCATTTAAGGAACCCACCCCAACATGCCTTCAGTTTTCTAGTCAGTTTTGAATGGATTGACTGTGCCATGCTTTATCTTCTTAGCTTTTTCTGTACATAGCCAGAGCTATACCGCACCCCTGGTCATTGTCACATACAATACCATACACACATGCCCTTGGAGATTCTGCAGAAGTGTTAAGACTCTGAATCTTTTGACAATACGGAACAATCAGAATCATATAAAACTTCATATACAAGCAGACCTCAGAGTTGGTACATAAACCAGTGTGGCTCAGTTGCAACAATTCTGCTTTGCACTTGTGAGGTCTGTCAGCTGTGGAGGTGTGTTTTGGTTTCTGTTGTAAAGTATGCGTGGTTCCCAATGCCCTAATTCAATTTATGTCCGTTCCCTGGCAACAGAATTCCAGGTTGGCCTGCACATTACAAATGTTCCTGGTATGTGGTTTTGAATGGCTTGCATCTTGAGTCTCAGCACTTCTCGATGTTGGAGCTGGGTTAATCATATCCTGTGATGCTAAACAGAGGATCCCCCAAAATACTTTCAAACTTTGGATAATTCATAAAATGTAAAAAAAAAAAAACCCACTATTGTCTAAATATGTACTTATAATTTTGTAATTTCTAAAGATAGTAGTTTGTTTTTTTATTTATGGGTTTTAAAGCATTTCTTAAGCTTCTTTATACTTTAAATCATAAGGCAGCAGAGTTATAGCTCATGTTGTTGTTCAGGGATTGAATAAGATGTACACTGTAACCCAGTTCCCCAAGATAACCTTCTTTCTGCACTATACTTCTTTCTATTATGCTTTAAGGCTGGAGCTTTATAAAGCTGATGAGAAAAAGAATTGATTCACTGAGATGAGATCAAAAGATTGTAGCCAAGCTTATCATCCTTTCACTTCACCTTTTCTGTATGCGTGCTGCTTGGTATGGAAACACTAAGATTATTAGAGAAAATAATTTAACAGTTTTTCTCAAGCATTGACATGCTCTAGGAACTCAACTCCTACTCACTTAACATTTTTTATTTGCATGCTGTCTCTGTTGAATTAATACATTTGTCACAGAAACCTCTTTCATGTGCAAGCCATTACACACATAATAAGAGTAAGTGTGGGGAGCACTGAGAACAGCCACAGCAAGAGGTAGTGCATACAAACGATCAAAGGAAGCAAACTGGGTAGCTTAGATGTGTACAGACGCAAGATAAACACTTATGCACAGAGCTGACAAACCGCAATCCTCTCATACACCTTTCACCTAATGGATTTCTGCTTTACCACTGAAAATGTCATCTTCAAATGCTACAGTGATGTAATAACAACCCCAATCACAAAGAAGTTGTGATGTTGTTTAGAACATAAACATAAATACAATGTTTTGCAAATCCTTGTTAACCCATATTCAGTTGAATACACTACAAAGGCAAAATACTTAATGTTTAAATTGAAAAACTTTATTGTTTTTTGCAAATATTCACTCATTTAATGGTTGCAAAATGTTCCAGAACACTGAAAGAGTTGAGGAATGCTCAATGTGCCTGTTTGGAACATTCCACAGGTGAGTGTCATGATTGGGTATAAAGGGAGCATCCCCGAAAGACTCAGTTGTTCACAAGCAGGAATAGGGCGAGGTTCACCACTTTTTTAACAACTGCATGAGCAAAAATCCCAACAGTTTAAGAACAATGTTTCTTATCGTGCAATTGCAAGAAATGTAAGAATTTAATCATCTATTGTCCATAATATCATCGAATCTCTGCAAGAATGCGGCAAGCCCATACACCAACACTGAATGCCCGTGACCTTCGATCCTTCGGATGGAACAGCATTAATAACCAACATAATTCTGTAATGGATATTACCACATGGGCTCAGGAACACTTCAGAAAACCATTGCAGTGAATACAGTTCATGGCTGCATTTACAGGTCCAAGTTAAAACTGTACCTAGCAAAGCGAAAGTCATATATCAACAACACCCAGAAACGCAGCCGGTTTCTCTGGGCCAAAGCTCATCCGAGATAACCTGACGCAAAGTGGAAAAGTGTCCTGTGGTCTGATGACATTTCAAGTTGTTATTGGAAATCATGGACGTTGTGTCCCAACTCTTTTGGAACGTAGCACCAAATTCAAAAATTATTATAAGTATTTACAAAAAACAATAAAGTTCATCCATTTGTACATGAAATATCTTGCCCTTGTAGTGTATTCAATTAAATATAGGTTAAAAAGGATTTGCTAATCATCATATTTATTTATGTTTTACACAACGTCCTAACTTCAATGTAATTGGGGTTGTAGTAAGGACTATGTATAATAACACCACACAGAGCTTTCATGGTTAGATGACACCATTCAGGGCCACTGGGGTAAGGATTAAAGGTCTAAAGATCCTGAGATATTCTAGGAAGAGATCAGTTTGAGTGACATCTAATTTTCCTTTCACTTAGGAAGCAGCCACTTCATCTCAAGAACCTGAGAAAGTGACAGTTTAATCTACGAGTCAAGAGCACAAACGGACTGTTCTTTGCCTGTCAGTGTTAACATGCTTTCTATGATGCTACAGGATAAAAGGACAACCTGTTCCTTTCTTTCTGTAAAACAAAGAACAACAAAAACTTCACAAAATTCCACTACAAAACTACAAAAATGTCAAGTTAAGCATTTTCATTGACGAGCAAAACATTATCAATACTCAAAAATCAAATAGAATTATAAACGAATAAATAAATGTGTGCACTGTTTTACAGCCAAACTTATTGCAAAATAGGGCATTAACCAAAATGGATGTTGACTGGACCTTGCCAAAGTAACATTCATTTAATGCAACTGAATTATACATTTAAAGGGTATTTGAAACAGAAAGAAAGAGAGACTCAATTAGTGAATGTGAATCAGTTTATTTAGTTGCAGGTTAGAGGGAATATTGAACAAAGTAGTACTACTCACAAAATGACACGCACACATACACTTAGGAACACCATTTATAGGTTGTTACGAATAAATAAATAATCCACACAAACAGGAGCTATGCAGAAAGACATCTCTAAACAAATCATCAAAATATTGTGTTCAGTCACTCATTAAATCACATTTGGACTAGAGACTAATTTGATTAATTTGGATGATGCGTTTAGAGACTTCTTTCTTCATTGCTAATGTTTGTGTAAATGACTTTCCAAAACAAATTTGTAACAACCTATAAATGGTGCTTGTAAGTGTCATGTTGTAAGTGGTACTCCTGTGTGATATATTCTCTCTAACCCATAACTATATAAACTGGTTCACATTCACTGGTTGAGTCTCTGTTTCATTTAAAACACACACACACACACAAACGAGTGACAGACTTCTGCTGTTACCCTCTAACTTTTTCATCTGCTCATGGATTCACAGCATAGATTGGCTGTTGAGGTGACAAATGTTTCTGGCAACAACAGAATTAAAAGATAATTATTTGTTCTATTATTTTTAAAGCCTTGGTGGATAGCCATTGATCAGATGGTCCTTAAACAGCACATACCTGTACAGAATTTTTTATTATGAAACTTTGAGTATAATAGCCTTATTTAGTCTTTTGGAATGTGAGAGGAAACCCCCCACACAAGGAACAAATCCAAAGGCCACATAAGTAGCGGCTTGGCTAAAACCTTGGAATCTGTGATGCGACAGACCACCCACAGCTCATACATGATAATAACATCTTGTACAGAGCCCGTAAGATTTTCAATAGGGAGTCTCAAAATTTTGTTACATGAATGAGCTGAAATCTTACAGTATTTATTGCTTATTGATGGAAATGAGAGCTTGAGCAATTCCCTGTGGTAATTAAATATTTTATAATTAGCTGCAATGTTTACCACCAGCTCACCACCTGTGTGCGTCTAATTACAAGCATTCCTCCCAAAGCTGTCTGAACTGCATCTTATTTTGCTGCACCATAAACCATCTGCCACTTAGACATGCAGGAACAGATAGCAGCACATTTTAAATTCACTTAGACCCCATTTACATTTGCAAGTGTCAGGATAATATCTTGTATCTGGGACTGTTGTAGCCTAGTGGTTAAGGTACTGGTCTATGGACCAGAAGATCCAGGGTTCAGTTCCCACCTCTGCCACAGTTGGGTCCCTGAGCAAGGCCCCTAACCCACATTTGCTTGGATTTTAAATTCACTTAGACCCCACACTGTACTAATTCGATAAGTAGATAAGTGGATATTGTAAGTGGATAAGGGCATTTGCTAAATGCCGTAAATGTATATGAAAATAGATAAGCCACATAAATAAACTTGCTTGTAAATACGGCCAAGAAGCTGTTATATCAAGTTTGAGATGCAGTGTATTAAACATATTTAACACTTTAAAACAGCAAATTGTCTGCTTAGTTGGCCAAACATTAATGATTGCAATGATAGCAATTTGGAAACGCAACTGGGCAAAATACTGTGCTCACAATAATTAGGGGATATTTAATTAGAGGATATTTTTTATGAACAGTATATATTGCAAACTAACGTAATATTTAATTGAAAAAACCTCTTAATGTGTCTCTAATTCTGGGCCATCGATGTATATAATCTAAACAATAACTCCTTAAGTTGGCAATGTTTCTCTTAGCATCAGGAAATGATGAAGTCCATTTACAGTGTTTTTGCAAATGAAAACTGTAAATGACACAGGACGTGAGTGGCCTAGTGTCATAAGCTGATTAACATAATACAGTGCACTATAGCACAATCGGATTTTAGTCTGGTTGACACTTTACAAGGAAATGGAAAGGCACTGTAAAACTGGCTTGTAATGAACCTTTTATTCATCTTTTACTGAACAGCTCTGGAAGGAGCTAAGATTGTTGCAATGGGATTATCATGATGGGAAAGGAAGTGACCCTGATAAGAGTAGCCTTTTCCAGTATGGAGATAATTCCACACACTCTGACTAAATAAGTTGCTGGAATGCATAGTAAATACAGCACAATCTGTAAACTTGTGAACAACAGCTAAACAAAATTTTTGGGCCTTAAGGACAGGGAAAAACATCTGGCATGCTGGATTTGCAATGCATGTTGTTGCATGAACACCATGCCAACATCAATACCGACATGGAGGCTGCCCAAACCACATACATGCATATAATAGAGTGTCAAATGTCAGTTTATTAGATACACTTAACTTTAGTCAGTGATTGTACTAGTACTGTGATTGTACTGTGATCATATGCAGTAAAAATGATGCAATTTTTCAAGTGCATTTTGAGGTTCTGTGTGAGCAAGCCAAGTACTTCAAATCATTTCTTCCTGAAAGCAGAAACCTAAATGTGTCATATTGAAATTCACTGAGGCATTTAGTACAACCCCTTCTACTGCAGTTGTTAGTCTGTGGAGAATATCATGCAGAAATGTATGCTTTATATTACGAATGTGTCAAATAGCAGAGCTCGGTAATTAGAAGATGTTAGAAGTTAATCCTAATCTAATATTATCTAATATTAATTCACATCTTCAGATGATGATTATACTAAAGTCTGTGTATGCCTACTATCTACTCATTATGAGATGTAGTAAGTCATGTTGATTTTTATTAAGCTCCATTTTCATAGTGCCTCATGAAAGTGGACTGTAAAGTATATAGTGAGTTTGGTTTAGCATTAGCCTGCTGTGAGAAATTTGAATTAAAGCAATAAATTGTCATTATGTGAACAGTTAACTCATGTTTAAGCTTTTTCATATGGCTTAAAAGTAATAACCAGATTCTGAAAACAGCAGTTTCTAAGGTACTGGGTTCAAAGCTGAGCTTTTAACATTGAGTTTGACTGTTACTGTTACAGTGTCCTGCATTCAGGGAACAATCTTGAATTCTAAAAAAGGCTCCTCACCCCAACCCCTATACCGTGACCAGCATAAGTGGGTTCAAAAAGGGACTTTCAATTACTTAATGTTTTGATTAATTCAGACTCTAAAATTAATGCTATGCAATTTCTATACCTTGGTACTGCTGATAGGTTAAATGATTTTTAATTTGATTACATTTAAAATGTAATATTAATGCTCCCTTCTGACCCTTTTCTCTTTCCTTATCAGACTGGTCAGTTACAGCCTGTTGTGTCTCCCCTATATAAATCCTCCCTCCTGTCCACTTGCTGGGTCTCTGCACTCATCCCCTTGTTTCCTGGCTCCTGTTCTTCTTATACAGTTTCTTAGCTCTGTTTTCTGTTTCCATGTGTTGTCTCTTAAATGGTGTGTTTCATGTTAGCTCTGCCCTTGTATGTAAGTTCCTGTTGTACCTGTGCTGTGTTTGGTTGCTGTTCATATTGAGTGTGTTTACATGCATTTAATAATATACAATCATAAATGGATTTCTGCATTTATCTGATTAGTGGCCACTGTGTATAGCATATTCCAATTTAACAATCAGATAAAGAGAGCAGGATTTTCCTCAGTAATCAAATTTCTTACAGCATGCATTCCCATACTCTACCGGTTTGTGCGCGAATGTAACATGGTTGCTAGGTGTGAATGTTATTCTAAGAGAGACTTTGGGATTCTTTCCATGGGCCTGGTTGTTGTTGTTTTGTTAACGCATGGCATCTGGCAACCCAGGAATTAAACACAGGACCCACTATAAGCTACCAAGGAGTGTGTTGACTGTGAAATGCAGTAAATGCTTAAAAAATAAGAATTTAGTTTAGTTTAGTATATTTATTTACTAAAATTTAAAATAAAGCGTATGTCACATCCATCTGTGAGATTATTGGCTGTTTGCAAAGTAATGCAGAGACATGCTAATCCAAACAGACCGAGTGCATTTTTAAAGGAAATTTAATTGCAGTTTCAGCTATTATTTGGTCTGCATTATGTAACCCCTTTGCACAATTGTACTATGATTTTAGACTCATTTAGGCTTTTTTCTCATTTTTGTTGTAGACTCTGGGTACTTTTTGTATGTGCACTTTTGAGTACTTATTTAAGTATATAAGCTAGCTAGCAGTCATCTCACCTCTCCCAGAGATCCTGAAAGTCTTCTGTATTTTCATTGAGACCAAGAGAACAAGGAAGAGAGTGTTAGTAGACAGAGACAGGTAGAACCACTCAAAAGGGTAGAACCACTCGAAAGGGTAGAACCACTCTGAATTTAGTGGGGTGGTACATCTGACAACCTCAAACTCTTAAATCAGTTTTTTTTAACTCAAATGAGCAGACCAAACATGGCAAGGAATATCTTCTATCTTAATTATTCAATTAACAATCGAAATCAAATCAAAATGAAATAAACTACAAAACTGTAATTATGAAGTCAGAAATGGTCATGTGGAATGATTTTAAAAAATTTAGAGCTAGTGGAACATTTGAGACTGTGCACTGTGAGATTCTGTCAGTTTAAATTGCCTTGGATAAAAGCATCTGATATCTAAACAACAGTCATTGGCTGAAATTCAAGTAACACATCTTAAATTATATCACTGACTTCTCACTTGAAGCTAGCATTAGAACCTGTTTTGAAATACAATAAGTCACCAAATGCTCACTGAAATAGTCACTGAAATGTAACTTTGGCTTACTCTAAATAACTTGTGTTCATTCTATTTCATTAAATTAGGTTTTATGTCTATACACTACACTATGATTTGAATTGTTACAGTAGAATTAATAAAGCTATGTTATTTTGTTAGCGGTGTCACTGTGGTGAATTGGTTATTGTAATCACCTAAAAGCTTTGAATAACTGGGTTTGAGGCCCATTTGGGATGCTGTATGTGTTCTACCCATGACTGTGTGGGTTTGCTTCAGATAATCTGGTTTCTTTCTTTTCACATTCCAAAAACATTCCTCTGCTGCTGCTGCTTTAGCGTAAATGCAGCTGAGTAAATATTAATGATAAGGAATAAAACTGCATGAGTAAACTTGGCTTAATCAGGTTTTAAGTCTTTCACTATCACTGTTACACATACAACCACAAAAAATACCAGTATTCCAGTGTGATCCCATAACACCAACCAATCCTCAGAGAGCTCATTGTTTATACTGTTTTAGCAGACAAATATTCTGCATACCTTTACAGAACTGCAAGGGAAATTTATCGAGCACCAAGGCATTGGTGTTTGAAACTGGTGTTTTAAAATGTAACAAATGTTTGTGCTGTTTTTTTGGTGATTGATTGATATCTGAATTTTGAGTCTCTGACCGGTCCTTAGTGTTGCATTTGAGTGAATGGTTTTCGAGTAGCTTTGCATTTGATTTAGTTAAGTTTACCTCTGTTTGTTGCCCTTCCCTTAATGTTAACGTATTAGTTTATCTTGTTGTCTGTGTAGCACCGTGTGGTGTTGTCTTGTTTGTTAGCTGTGTATTTTTAGCATTGTTATTGGTTGTGTCTTTGTTCATATAGCATTGTTACTTATCACTGTTTCTTAGTGTTCGCTTGTTGTGTTGTTGTTTGATAGCATGGCTAAGTAGACTTTTTATATAGCATCTCTTTTGTCTCCATTGTATCCTTGCTTGTTTAATTTTCACTGTCCCACTACGTTCAGTGTAAATAACCCTCGCACACTTGCACATCTGTCTGTTATCCTTGACCAAGCTTGTTTAAAGTGATTGATTATTGTTTATTGTTACCTTTAAGCAAAGCTGTAGTGAGAATGTGCAATGAATTAAGTACAGATGTTTTATTACTCTGCAAACTAATTAAAATTCTGTATAAGAGCACCTGAGGGAGATCTCGGGGCATATTTTGACTTAATTCTGGAATAATAAAGGATCTTTCCTAGAGTTGAAGACAACTGTTAATTTATTTTAAAAAACCCAATGGGTCAGAATTGAAAAGATAAAAATAGTAAAAGATAAAAATGGAGTTAGAGGCCCCAGTCCATTGGATGCCCTCAACCCCATATCCAGTTATTGTCTTGACTACTTTTGTGGACTTGATACATCGTTGTATTATTGCCGACATTCTAGAACTGGATTTTGCTTTATTTCTAGTTATTGTTTGTTTTTTCTGAACACAATTTCCACTTTGAACGAAACCCAAAACATAAAGGATATTTTAACCTTGCATCATTTGCAATCCACACACAAGCATGTAGAACCAAGATCACTGTTGCACTGTTTGTGGTCTGCATTGCAGCTTAGACTGAGTACCATTTACGCTCGATGGCTTATGTGATATTCAAGAAGGAATGCACATGTGTTCTGTTGTAAGAAATTTGATCAACAATTGAGATTGTGTAATTCCACTACAATTGCATGGATAATTATTTTGCTATTTTGCTCATCTGGAGCTTGGCAATATCTGCACATTCTTCTTAGTTACTCTCTCACTTGTATTACATCACTTTCTCTATTTTCATTTAACAGTTCCAGTGCTAAATGACTTGAAGGAAAATATTTTGTCCTACGTTACAAAGTAGACCATGTAAAGTACCTATAAATGGCAAATACTGTACATGCTGTCATATGGTGATGGATCCAGATACAGAATGCCAAGCCACTGGCATCCTCCACAAAGGCATGCTGGAGGCCAAGGCCAGTTGTTACGAAAGTTAACCTGAAGAGGGAGAACCTACCCTTGTGGAATTTACTGTATATTTATTGCACTCTCTTGAGTTGTCACAGATTGACTGTAGTGAGAGACAGCACACCTATAATAGTACAGGTGGACCTGGAGGTAACGTTACAAATAAATGCTCAGTGACTCCCAACATTTTTTTTTCATTATTATATCAGAGCCATGCTGTTATGGAAATGTACCTTCTGACCAATGAGAATTAATTACCACACAGTGAAAGCTGTGAAAAACTCTTTGTGTTCAGCCTTCAGTTAAACAAAATAATATTACTAAATGCTGCAACATAGTAGATTTATTGATTCATGTTTTCTCTGTATGCTGGTCTTGTAGCGATTCAGAAAGTGAGTAGTGTTCAGAATCCAGGTCACAGTTAATCACAGAGTAGGTTATCATGCTGTTCTAATTCAATTACATTTAGTGACCAAGGGCAAACAGATCAATAGAACATGTCATTTTAAAGGCTTTCTAAACTTTTGTGGTTCTGAGTTTTCTGTTTAAGGACATTTAAGGAAACACAATGTCAAAATAAGACATTTCAGCATTTCCACTTTAAGCTGTATTGTACAGTGCTCAATTTATTCTGTAGAACAACAGCCTCCAGAAGAACAATACCAATAAGCAAAAGGGATAATAATATTTTTCCAACAGTAATAAAAACAACAAGAACAAACTCTAACAATAAAAAGAGATAAACAAATTGGTGGACAGTGTGAGACAGGCACATAATAAAGAAAATGGTGGCCTTTATACCCACTGCTTCGTTCTTAAACAGCACCAGATGGAGCTAGAGAACAAAGATTGCCTTCTTGAGGTTCACTTATGCCCACATTTCAAAACTCAGTATCAGGTTTAAGATTATTACTTTCTTACTCTTTAGTTGTGTAAGAATGTATAATATATCTATATTTAATTTTTGTGGCAATAATTTTAACGTTTGACTTTCTAACATACAACCTAATTTACTGTTACAAATTCCTAATTACTACTGCCCCCCCCCAAAAAAAATAAAATAAAATAAAAAAAATAGAAAAAATTAACTCATAGAATTCAGGACAATATAAATATTACAAACATATTTACACATTACACAACATATTACAAATTGCCTCTTATTCTGGAATTTTGTTGTAACTGTTACTTTTGCCGTGTTTGGCCAACTCTTCTTACAGACTAACTTTGAAAAGATGGATAAGATGGTTTTAAGAGATTTAGGGGTTTTTCATTTAGCATGCAATGCTTTTTTTGCTTATAGTTTGTAGTATACATATTAGTTTTACCATAGGACTGTGGCTAAAGTAACTGCTTTTCAGTAAACATTGTTCTAATACTGCATTTTGTTTTAATACATAAATAAAGGCTATACTGAATGGCTCATAACCGGAATGAAATGGTTCTTTTAGCATCTTATGACAGGCAAAATATTATGCCTGGTCATTTATTTATTTTAAAAAATGCCCAATAGTGCATATCTGTGAATGTGAACCTTTACTTTCAGCACCTAGTGTGACCCCTTGTGCAATAACATCTACCACTTAAACATTTCAGGTAGCTGTTGATCAGTCCTGCAGTGATCATTTCAACTCTGGGATTTATGTAGGATTCCTTCCACAACATTTCTATTGGATTAAAGTCAGGACTTTGACTTGGCCATTCCAAAACATTGGACCCTATTCTTGTTGAACTATTTTAGGTAAAATCACCTGCCTAGGGTTGTTGTCTTGGTGCATGACCCACATTAACTTGAATTAAAGTCCACAGTAAAATGTCATGTAGTTCTAACCTGTATGTTTCTGTGTCATTTGTTTAACTAGATTATCATTATCTACTTTTAGGATGTGTCCAAAATGTTTAGGTCATATTTCTGCATAAATATAGAAAATGATTCCGAAATGTTCAATGCACACACATACACACTTGGCAAGATTAGAGTAGACAATTAATCCAATGTCTGTTTTAAAAATGTTTTTAAAAAGGAAGCAAGAGTACCTAATGCAGACACAGGGACGACATGCAAAGATGCAGGTGATGTCTAAGGGCAGGATCGAACCAGGTAAGGCAGGTGTGCTAACCGCGTTTGCCAATGTGCCACCCATTAAACTTTCAAACATCAACGTAGATTAAAAACAGTATTGTGTTTACTCACACTATTTTAACTTTAACCTCAGTGATCTAATGTGATATAAAGTGATCACTGCATATTATTTAAAAAGATTGCCTTCTATGACACGATGCCATCCTATTGAGAACTACTGAACAAAAACATAATTGTCCATTTTTTAACATTGACAATTTGTAAGAAGAAAGAAGATGTAATTACAAGCAATTGTACAGTATTTGGCCAAAGGTCTGAAATTTCTAACCCAATCTCATCTGGTGTCTGTAGCTTATGGCAGATACACAGATCAAACCTGTGATTATGGCTGGCTGAGATTAAGTTATTTCAGCAAGTAGGGGCTAGAATCATTTCAGAGTCATAGAATCATAATCAAAAAATTATACATTTTTAACATTTTAACACATTTTTCCCCCAAACAATGTTCAGGGGAGTTATAGTCACCATATTATTTCAGTAAGAAACCTTTCTGCTTCTTGCTTTGTTTTATTTGGAAATCCTCCTAGAAGTAAAACAAATGTGTTGGCAATTCACTCGCAAGCCAGTCTGATTAGCTTTGCCTGACGCATTAACAGTAGCAATTGTTTTCTTTGGCCCACTTAAATTTAAGGTACTTTGGTTGTTGCTAATGCTCATTAAAATTCTTCTTTGCAACAAGGTTTGCACTAGTTGGCCGTGAATTAGACATGTGACAGATATTTGATTGTTGTGTTATAGGGATGCTGCTGTTAGGTGCTGGGTACATTCACTTGCAATTCAGCTCCTGATAAAACGGCTTCCTCGCCAGCTTGCACACAAGAGCTCTAGGCTCTGCCACCCACCTCCCCCAAATGACAGATTCTCTGAATTTTTTCACTTTTGAATCAATTATGGTCATACCATTAATCCAACAAAAAGTATTTTGTAATAAACCAGGTTCAAGCCTCATCACTGGCTAAAGTCTATGTAAAGTTTTAAAATTCTTCTCATGCCACATGGGTTTACACTGAGTAAACTGGTTTTATTCTCCAGCAGGTGGACTGGTTGCACCAAACTGTTCCTAGGTGGGAGCAAGTGTAATGGATGTATTCCCCCTTTGGGCCGTGTTTCTAGGATTGGCTCCAGACCCATCCTTACCCTCCAGGTTTATGTGGATATTATAGATAAATGTATGGACAAATAGAGCGATTAATTAAATCTGTGTTGTCAGAACAAACAAAGTACTACATTATTGCTCGGACAGTATGTACGAATGTGCGCCATTTTTAGTAATGCTACATTGGCAGTTGAACACAAGTGAATTAAATTCAGCTTTGCATTTGTACCAAACTAATTCCAGAGTGCCAAAACAAACGTTATCCTATTAGCGGGGCTATGCTAACCAAGCAAGTCTTGTCTAGTCTGTATGTTTTTCTAAGTTGTCTGTATTCTTCTCACTATTATTACGTTCACACAAAACTGTGTTTTATTTATCTATATACACTACCTGGGCACTTTATTAGGTACACTTGCTTCTACAATATGTCTCAACACGTATTGTCATTTTCATCAGTTCTACTCACAGTATAGACTCACTTTGTAGTTCTATAGTTTCAGACTGTAGTTAATCTGCTTCTCTAAATGCTCTTTGTATTTTTGTAACTTTTTTTTTTACAATTGGATCAGACACAACAGTACTGCTGGAGTTTTAAATAAGGCCAGACTTTTTTTATTGCTTGTTTTGTGAATCTGTTGACGATACTATTTGAAGAATACAAAAAACATATATATTTTTTTGGTATTTCTTGGATTCGCTGCAGCACCAATGGTTGAAATGCAAAAAAAAACCCATAAAAAAAACCCCCAAAAACAACAACAACAAACAAACAAACAAAAAACAAAAACAAAACAAAAAAAACAAACAAACAAACAACAAAAAAAAAAAAAATATATATATATATATATATATATATAATTTTTTTTTTTAAAGCTTTTTCCGCCCTCCGGTGGAGAGCCAACGTTTTTTTTTCTGTTCATTTAATTTTTTCCCAGATTCACTTTAATTTATTTGTAATTTTTAAATAAAAATTTATTTTTATTTCTTCCTCTTTCCTTGTATTGATTCCACATAGTCCTCGAGAAATTAAAAAGTGCTGAAAAATTATGATTTTTTTTTTCTCCCTCCTCAGTAGAGTCTTAAGTAGGGACATCCGAGGAACAAGCAATTAAAGTCTGGCCTAAGGTGTATTCTCTGTGCACTCTATTAGACACATATTGTAGGTGTAACATCAGCTCATCGTTTGTTGCACAGTTTGAGTTAGGCTTCCCCCAATCCTTCATAAATGCTCCCAGGATGCTTCCTACAGGATACTGGTGTTCGGACATTTTTGGTTGGTGCACTATTCTTAATCCAACAGTGACACTGAAGTGTTTAGAAACTCCAGCAGCAGTGCTGTACCCGATCCACCAGTGCAATCCATTTTAACACAATACAACCACATCAGTGTCAGTACAGTGCTGGGAATCATCCATCACCCAAATAGTACCTGATCTGTGGTGATCCTGGTCATCGAAGAACAGAATAAAAGAGACTAACAAATTGTTTAAAGAAACAGAAACAATCTGTCATTGTACTTAATATCGAAGTCCATCTATGTGGTAAGTGAAATTGCTAAAATGGACAATGAGTGTAGAAATATTGAGGTATACATCATAAACTGGTATGTCAGGGACATTAAAACCTTTTAGTGGACACCCCATACATCTACTACTTTTCTGTATGCCCCCTATAGCTACTTCACCTCATAATATTTGGTAAAGATTATACAAAAAAAGCCAAAACTCTTAACTGACAGTAACAGAACTGCTTCTCAACTAAATGTAGAAACAGTACCTTTGGTTTGCTATCTGAACGTCAAATTGAAACATCTGATCTAGTGTTAACCAGCAAGTTGTTAGAATAAGAACACAGTTATTATTTTATTGATCTAATTGCCACTTTTTCTTTTTTGTTTAGGCTTTTACTTAATCCAAGTGCAGATACCAATCAGTTATGACTCAGGAGAACAACATGTCATGGGCTCTTACTATTGGGATTTTAACTCACATCTTGTGCTGCTGTTCTTATTGCCGAAAATTATACATTACCCATTCCCATACAGAAATAGCGTTTCAGTGTATTTGGGCTTTTGAACTAAAACATGATTGTAGACAGAGTTCCTGTTTTTCCCAATGGACAATTGACCCAGTATCAGTATTTCAGTCTTGACTATGGTCCTGTGATTTATTTAGGGACTATTATATAGGTTTTCTAGACAAAACAGATATTAATTCTATTGCCTGCATCCTTGGAACATACTTCAGCATGACCATTTCCCAACACATCAGATTCCTACTGTTTAATCAGAGTTTGGATGTGTGATGACAAGTCGGTTAGCTAGTATGAAGTTTCCTCTGCCCAGGATCTACCTCCTTCTGCATTCCAGACTGCATGCCTATCCAAGTTTGAGCTTTCAGGGTCAGGGCCAGGGCTGACCCATGACTTTATTGAGGTCAGGGTTATATGGACCATGCTCTTTGAAAAAAATGCTTTAAATGCATTCTTCATGCTGTAGCAGTCAGCTGGTTAAGGTCTCTGCTTTAATAAAAAAAACAGATGGTAATGGTTAATACTCATTAAAAATGTCTGTGATAAAATGTGATACATTTGTGGCATAACACAACATGTTAAGAACCCAAATTAAAGGTAGGGTGGCATGGTGGCTCAGTCGTTAACGCTTTCATCTCACAGCTTCAAAACCATGGTTTTGATTTTTTAATTGTTCACCCTTTGATTCCTCTGGGTGCTCTGGTTTCCACCTACAGGGTTAATTGTCATCTCTAAAGGAACCCAGTGTGAGTGGGTGAGTATGCATGCTCTGCAAAACACTGGTACCCTGCCCAGTTTGGGATCCCCCTTGCACCCTGTGCTGCCAAATAGACCATGACTTTGCAGAGACCCTTTCAAGTATTGGTGCATTTTACATCCACATGTAACAGTAAAGATGTCTGATGTATTAAATTTTTCGTAAGCACCCCACACAATAATATTCACTGTGTACATTTTTCCAGTGGGAAAGCCTTTTAGGCCCCCAGAGAAGGCTTGAGAATTTTAGTAACTAACAATTCTGCCACTATGCTGAGTTCATTTTTATTTCCAATAATCACACCACTTCTTGCTGAATTTAATCTCAATAACCAATGAAACAGTCTTAATGTTAAATTGTGACCATGAAATATTTAACAAAGGCAATATGCAGGCAGTAAAGATAAGATACGGCTCTACTTGGATAGAACTCCAGGGAGCTGCAAAGAAGGTCTTACTGATCCATTTATGAGTCAGCATAATTAGGACTTCTGGAATTCCCAGATATATGTTACAGAAAGAAGACAGGGCAATATATTGTATTTCAACAGTGGAAACACTTTCGTCTGGAACTTCAATTAGAAGAAAAACCTGCTGATCAATTCACAATGAAAGCATTAAGAATTAACATGAATTATTGCAGTGTTCATTTGTTTGTTCTGAATGCTTGGCAATTTATTATATTTATTTATTTATATTTAGTTGGATTGTTTTAATGTCATAGGTGAAGAAGTGGTTTGTTTGGGGCTGTTTGGATGTTGTCTTTGCTATGTGTGTGTGTGTGTGTGTGTGTGTGTGTGTGTGCGTGTGTGTGTGTGTGAAAGAGAGAGAGAGAGAGAAAATTTACAATGGAAAATTAGCAAAACTACAGGCTATGTTTAAAATGCATTGTCTCTTTTAATGTTTTTGGCTCCACCTATAGTTTATGTATTTATTTGAGGTGTTTTTGCCACAAAATATAATACTCCCTGCATTTGCCGCTGCATTCTACAACAGGACATTTATAATAGATCATACTTAAAGAACAAATGAACAAAAATGTTCTTTAAAAAAAAATTACTGAAAAAGATCACTGCAAAGTGATTTCAATACTTAAGCCTATAATAATAACAATAATAATAATAATAATAACAACAACAACAACAGCAATAATAATATTAATAATAATAATTCACTTTCTTATCTGCTTGATCTTGGACAGGGTCGCAGGAGAGTCAGTGCCTAGCCCATGGAATACGGTGCAAGGCAGGAACAACACTAGACAGGGCACCAATCCATCATAGGGTACATACATCCATACACAGGGCCACTTTAGAGACACTCATTAACCTAACACGCATGTCTTTGTACTCTGGGAAGAAACCTAAAATAACCAGACTAAACCTACTACTTTACACAGAACGCCAGGACCCAGAATGTCCCATCTGGGATCGAACCAAGAACCTTCCCACTGAGACGGGGACAGTGCTGCTAGGTGGCACAGTGGCCTGGTGGGTAGCACTTACTGCCTCACAGCAAGAAGGTCCTGGGTTCAACCCCAGTGTGGATAGGTCCTTTGTGTGAGGAATTCTGCATGTCCTCCCCATATCTGTGTGGGTTTACTCTTTTCTCCTTCCATGTATTAGGTTAATTAATTACACTGAGGTAATGGCCGGAATGGCCGCTGATACAATTAGCGACATTAAATAAAAACCAACACTGCCACCCCACAATTATTACTACTATTATCATTATAATATTTTTTGGACAAATTACAAAAGAAATTAAAATGTCAACGTTCAGACACATTGTATCTAGGAAAGTAAATATGCTGTTCCTTAAGAACCTCTTAAAATACTATCTTTCTTACAGCCTGGCATGCCTGGATTTACTACTTAGAACATAAATCAGGGTAATGTCATGGCCAAAACACACCCACAACCATCTTTAGAGATTACAAGATACCAAAAATACAGCAGTACTTTTGCTTGAACACACCATATACAAAGTACCCAAACACTAAATACAGAGTTTCACACAGCATGTGCAAACCTTCATGGGAGGCCTATCCAGCACATCCCACACTACTCTGCCTCTCCTTATTTGTCATAGATACAGTTACAAGATGAGGTCTTTTGAAAATAGGGCATATCCACCACCTCCTCAGGATAGGTTCAAACTCCCTGCTGACATTACTGAGGTAGCTTGATCACCATAGGATTGCGGATGGGGTTCCCTTTGGTGCGAATGGAAAGCTTTGGTAGTGTTATCAATACTTTAACATCAGTTAAACAACAGGGGCTCATCCAGTACCCCTTCCAAAACATTGCTTAAGATGAAACCCCAACCGCTTAGGTTTTTTAGGGCCCTAATAGTGGATTGTCCCATTATGTCTTGTCCCTCATACAACCAATCCGAAAGATTGCACAGATTCAAGTATATCACTACAGTAAACACACTATATAGGTGCACAATAATGAAATAAAATACTAAATTCAAAACCTTACACCAGAACATGTATTCTGTGAAACAGATCATTAACCAAAATAAATGTTGACCTGAAAGTGCTATAGTCAGACACTCTTTTTTGTGCTTCTGTTATGTAACTATAAAGGGAATTTTAACTAAAGAACTAAACACATCAACCAAGTAAGTCCAAATATGATCTAATGAGCATGACACAGTCTCACACATGACACACACACACAACAAATGAAGCTCTTAAATGCACACATCTGTTCGTGGATCTGCAGCATGGTTGGCTGTTGGGTGACCAGCTGCATATGGCCACAGCATCCGGAGTTATAAGACATGCTGTTATTTATTTTTCTTATTATTTGTTATGTGTTTTTTATTTTTTGGGTATTTTTTGTTATTATGGGTGTTCATTAAACAGTGCATAGATGTACTGGAGGTTTCTGTAGCACGCAGTAGTTCCATAACAGTTTTTATATTTTTACCAATGCTTCTATGCTCTGATGAGCTGCTGAATAAAGATAATAGGGAATGGTTTTCACACTGTGATAGAAAGACTATATAAATAATAATATAGTTTTCAGCCTAATGGTGAATTGATTCAAGGGTAACAAATTGTCTGTAGAAGTGGACTAGCAGCTCCCAGAAAGATGTCATATGTTATATATTTAACTGAGACTTGAGGTTTTTTTAATGTTTGTTTCATATTTTTATATAGTTTAATTTTAGTTTATGCCTCATTTTGTGTTATCACTCATCCAATCAAACTCCATTGTTATATTTTCACATGCACCTGTGGTCACTGACATCTCTGTCTGAGACACAAGTTAAGTTTTAAGGCAGTGTTTTTTTCAATGAATGTAATTACAGTCAGTAACTGTATACCATCAAAATGCACCTATATGGTAGGTGTACCAAATGAAATAAAAACAATTGTTTTAACTATGACTTTTTCCTCATGGGGTAGCTATGCCAGGAAAACACAGTGTGCAGGCATGAGGGTCCATTCCATCATAGAGCTAAGTAGGAGTCACATTTTCAGCAATGGGGATGAAGTCGTTGAGAATGAATGTGTGAAAGCTCACTTTAAAACAAGGCACAAAGGGAAAGGCTGCCAAACACGAGGGTCAGTGAAACTCGCTGGAAATTCCTTACAGATGTGGTGGCATGACAGTGCTGTAACAGCTTATAAAACCATAGACTATGAGTATCCCCCATCACCACAGGCAGAGAGAGAGGAAGAAAGAGAATGAGAGAAACAGACAGAGAGGTCTTACCTTAAAAGGAAGGCAGTGTGGAAGGTTTGGTGAACACAGCTGAAATGTAGTTCCTACCCAAACTTTTATGTGTGTGTTCTCTATGTCCACCTTCGGATTTTTATGCAGTGTTCTTACAATCTACAATATTTTGTTTTAGGTATTGCAGCACATTTTCCCTAGATCTCCTGCGTCAGTGAAAAATGAGCACCACAATATCACTGCTGATCAGGAAATCTTTCAGGGTTTCAGACGTCCTCAGCAATGACTCTCATTTAGAATTTATATCTTTGGGCTTAATACAGTAATATGTATCATATGACAATAAGCACCGATTACATTATTAATTTGACCTCCTTGTTTCTTGTTTCATTTTCCATTTTATTCATTCCATGTACCATATAGATGCACTTTGTTGTTCTATAGTTGCAGACTGTAGTCCATGTAGTCATGTTTCTTTACATACTTTGATAGTCCCCTTTAATCTGTTCTCTAATGGCCAGGTCCCCCACAGATCAGGTACTATTTGGGTGTTGGCTTATTCTCAGCACTGCAGTGAAACTGTGGTGGTGGTGTGTTAGCATGTGTTGTGGAATGAGTGGCTCAGACACAGCTGGGTGGCTCATAGTGCATCTTTTTAGACACATCTACCGTATTGCTTCACCTTGTATCTGTAAAGTCAGCTCATTTGTTGTTGCACAGATTTAGTCATCCTATAATCCTTCTTTCTCTCAACATTTTTGGTTGACTAAATAGTTCAACAGTGACACTGATGTGTTTAAAAACTCTAGTAGCACTTTTGTTTCTGATCCACTCAAATAGTATCTGATCTGTGGTGGTCCTGTGGGAATCCTGACCATTAGTGTACAAAGAATGTAGAGAAACAGATGGACTAGAGTTTTAATTATTAATTATTTAATTATTGTAATTATAGAACCACAAAATGCATCTATATGGTAAATGGAACTGATGAAATGGACAATGAGGTATAATCAAGTTAAACACAATATTTTTTTCATATCTTATATACCATATCTAACTCATTAAATATCTGGTTCTACATGGCTAATTGACCCCATTAAAGACTGAATAAATCAGCTATTTCACTTATCTGTGTGATAAGATAATGAAAAGTGCATCCTAAGCATTCCGTAGTTAATTACAAACAAAAAGCATTCTCTTTTTCCCTCATTTATCACGGTCAGGAGCTTAATTCGGAAATCACTGGGTGCTTACCCATCCATGACATTGCAAATCCAACCTGGGATTCAATTACAGAGCTTCAGGATTTGTGGTTTTCAGCAGCTAGCACTAATCACCCAGCCATAGGAACTGCACAATCATAATATATTATAATAAATACTTAACAAACAATCAATTTCTGAATGTTACAAAATTTTTATCTAACTGCAAGTATTGCACTTACAATACTGCAATTTGTTACAATAGTAAAATCGTCTTACAGTGCTACAACGCTTAATGTAAATGCTTCTATTTTAAGAAAATAGTTTTAAATTTAAATCTGGCAGACTGCTCCATTATAACACCACCATTTTATGTACATATACGTACTGAATGATTTCAGTCAATGGAAGAAGTATATCTGGGATAATGAGCATGTTAGCTTAGCAGATTGTTCAGTTCTGTGCACCACACCATCACATTTTAGTGTTTCCCAAACAACCAAGACATATCATTAAGTTAAACTGGTTGGTTAACAGTTCTTATTAATGGATGGGTTACGCCAGTGTCCTAGAGTAAGAGGACTACTACATTATGCAGAACAGAAAGAGATCAGGGCTGGGATTAAGGAAAGACCTGCAATGCTATTTAATTTCGCCCCTAAAAAAATCAAAAGGCTTGCTCTGTCTATGTTTAGTGTGCTCTGGAATGGAATAAAGCCATCTCTGCTGTTTCTTTGTGGGAGTTCAGTGGTGACCTACTGCTCTGGATTGTTAAATACAGTACCTCTCATCTGTTCTGTATCACCCTGGCTGTGATGTGACTGAGGAGAGGAAGAAGTTGTGTATGCTGTCTTCAGCAGCTGTGCCCCAGAGATACAGTGTCCATAGGAACGGCTAATAAACAGCAGTCAACATAGCAGTACAGCGGTGAGAGAGTTGTATACACCTTCTACTATATATTGTACAGTAATATATTCTCTCTTATGTGCTCAACCACCATGCATATTTATGTCTGCCTTTTATAGTACAACCACAAATGAAAACATGTTGGGACAGTATGGGAAATGCATATTCAGGTTTTGCTTTGATCTTTTACTTTGACTTTAATTTAATTGCAGACTGTATGAACCTGTGATGTTTTATGTTTCGTCTGGTCAACTTCGTTGACATTCCTGCATTTCCGGCCTGCATCACATAAAAAAAAGTTGGAACAGTAAAGCATACCACTTTGTAATGTGCTGTTCCTTTTCACCACACTTAAAATAAGTTTTGCCTAAGTAATCCCTTGCCCTTGTGGTTATATAAGCTAATGCTCAATTTTGGCTCTTGATGCAGTACTGCCTGAGGGATCAAAGATCACTGGTGTTCATCTTAAGCTTGTGCCTTTGGCCTTTACGCACTGAAATTTCTCCAGATTCTTTGAATCGTTAAAAAAATATTATGTACTGTAGAGTGAGAAATATACAAATCCCTTCCAAATTACCTTTGGGGTAAATTGTTTTCAAACATTTCAATAATTTTCTAACACCTTTGTTGACAAACTGTAGATCCTCTGGCCACCTTTGCTCATAAAAGACTTTCCTGGACACTTCTTTTGTACCAAATCATGATTACAATCACCTTTTTGTAAACAATTATTACAATAATTTTTTTTATTATTTACAAGCTCTAATTTGCCCCATCTTAATTTTTTTTATTTTTTTTGCATGCGTAAAATGCTTTAATGTTTATGAAGTGAAATTAAATTTACCGGACAATACATTTTCAGGTTTATACTGACTAAAATGAAAATGAAATGAAAATGAAAGTCAAAGTAAATGTAAGGAACACTGTGTAGTTTATTAATGCATTTTCCATCCTGTCCCAACTTTATATGCTTATATCTTGTCACTCCTCACTTTCATTATTAGTAAATATTAGCTAACTAACCACATAAAAACAACTAGCTTAGAAATACTGACTATATCATTCATTAATTTATTTTCAGAACCGTTGGATCCACTTCAGGGGTGACCAATGGCACAAGGCAGAATCCAACCCTACAGTAGACAGGGTGCCAATCCACACACACCCTGGGACACTTTAGAAAAACTGACTGACCTATACCATTCCCTTGGAATGTGGGATCAAACCAGAGCACCCAGGGAAACCCATGAAGACACGGAGGAGACATGCAAACACCATTAAGGTGGATTTGTGTTAACCACTGACATTACAGTGCAGTCCATACTGACTATAGTCAGTGTACGTGTGCTACATTGTACCTTTGTACATTTGACTTACTTCTATGTGTGCCCTGTGATGTATTGGTACCATATTTATTGTTGGTTCCTGGCTTGCAGGTTAGGTGTGTACTAAGATAACTTGCTTCTTAAATCAAATGCTTTAAAGTAGTTATACTACGGTAAAAACATAGTGGTTAAGAAAGATTATAAAAAAATACATAAGTTATTATTTTATGTAAACAATTTCTATGTATTATAACATATACAGTGGGTATGGAAAGTATTTAGGTCCCTTTATATTTATCACTCTTTGTTTCAATGTGGTCATTTGCTAAAATTCTAAAAGTTCATTTAATTTATCATTAATGTACACTCAGCATCCCATCTTGACAGAAAAAACAGACGTTTCAATTTTTGCAAATTTACTGAAAAAGAAAAACTGAAATATCACATGGTCATAAGTATTCAGACCCTTTGATCAGTATTTAGTAGAAGCACCTTTTTGAGCTAGTACAGTCATGAGTCTTCCTGGGAATAATACAACAAGTTTTTCACACCTTAATTTGGGGATTCTCTGCCATTCTTCCGTGAAGATCCTCTCCAGTTCCATCAGGTTGAATGGTGTATGTTGGTAGACAGTTATTTCAGGTCTCTCCAGAGATGCTCAATTGGGTTTAGGTCAGGGCTCTGGCTGGACCAGTCAAGAATGGTCACAGAGTTGTTCCGAAGCCACTCCTTT
>JAVSBV010109750.1:0-22107 GCA_033117975.1 Parotocinclus spilosoma | reverse complement strand
ATTTGGAATAAGGCTGTAACGTAACAAAATGTGGAAAAAGTGAAGCGCTGTGAATACTTTCCAGATGCACTGTATAAAAAATCTTCTGCACTGAAAGAACACAGGGCCCTCCCATATTCTCAAAGGTAAGATTTTTTAAATAACCTGGGCTCTTCCTAGTGTTGGCTGTCCCACCAAGCTAAATAATCAGGGGAGTTGGGCTTGGCCTATGGACATGTTTGTTGCTGGGGAAATGTCCGTGTGAGCTCTACAGACACATTCATACCAATTTTGTGTGACCAATTAATCTAACACCTCTTTAAATTGTGAGAGGAAACCCACATGCAGTAGATATGGGGATGACATGCAAAATCCACACAGGCAGAATCCAAGGTCAGGATCAAACTGGGGATCTCTCTGGAGCTGAGAGATAACGCTCTAACCCCACTTTTTTCTAAGACCGCTTTTTATTTTTGTCATATGCACCTTTTGTTTTAACAAGTGCATCAGTTATATGTTGGCACAACTGTTGTGTAGCATTATTAAGTAACTTGCTTCAAGATTGATCCAGCATCTTGATAGTGGCTGTGCAACCTTTGAGCACTGGAATGTCATCTGGGGTTCGTTTGAGTTTCGTTTTCCCTTTACCTGGTGAAGTGATGGCACAAGGGTACACTGCAGGAAGAAGACAAGCCAGTGAAGGATGGTCTGGATAAGCTTCTGTTGGAAACCCAGGGTAAGGCATAAGTTGTATGTAATGCACATATTAAGTTGACATGTAAGACTTTTCCCAGGGCTTAAGTTAGCTGTTTAACCTATAAATCTAGTTTAATCAAGAAAACAGTTTTTAAAAGTTCAAAGAAAGTTACTTTGTTTAAACTTCATTAAGAACACTAAAATTTTGCTAAATGTAAGTTTCTTAATATAATTTGGAAATGAAATTTAATCTAGTGTTTTGTGTGTGTGTTCACCCAATTTTAGGGTGAAGAGAGCGTGACCAGGTCAACCAGCACACACACACACTTAAATATTTAATTTTATTCTATTGTTATTTCTATTTTTAAGTGTATTGCATTTTATTTTATTATTATTGTCATTATTTTGTGATTGGCATTTGTTATACTTTTGTTCTTTTATTTTTATATCTATTTTTTGTTTTGTGCCAAAAAGCTTTAAAAATTGAAATTGAATTGAGCGAGAGAGAGAGAGAGAGAACCGCACGCGCGTTTTTGTGTGTGTGTGTGCGCGCGCGCTTTTACTGGTATATTCACACATAACTCAACTTTAGTGTCAGTGACTCATTAGGTTTTCATAGGTTTGCTTTTGTCAAAACTCGAAACGGTCAGAAATTTCCCTGTGAAGTTCCCAACTGCTCACTGCAGAAGCATTCAACAAGAATAATTGAGATAATTACATACTTCTTTCTAAATAAAACAGCCCCTATTTTTTGAGCACAGTGTATAAGGAATCCTTTGCGTTTCTCTCAAACATTCACTAAAATTCCTAGGAGCTTCAGTGTCATGGCACTAACAGCTCAGTTATTACACACGTTAGAGGAGGCGCTGAATAAAGTTATAGAAGCTGACAGTAGAGCATGCCGACCCGAGCCTGGAGACCGGGAGGTGTTTCTGTAGACTACACTTCAGGGCGTGTTAATATATGACGTGTGTCAGCGCTTATAAGAACACGTCTTATAAGAACTTAAAAGAATAAGAACACGAGTCAGGTCGCCACATTGCCTAAATCAACATCACAGCATCTTCATGGAGAACAAGAAGAAGCCATAGACTTCCATCAGTGGTAAATGAACCTCTTTTATAATTACAATAGAACAATATAGTGGAATGGTCTAAGAGTGACTGCTTGTGTTAGAGTTCATATAGAAAAGGGAAGAGAGATATCTGAACTATTCTGTATGGAGCCAGACATACAGCTGCTGAGGTAAAGTCAGTAAGAAATATGTTGAAAGTTGTGAATTTAAATCTCCTAATCCACCAAGTGCCACTGTTGGACTGTTGAGCAAATCTTATAAATGTCACCCTGGCTACAATTTCACTATACAATAGTTTTTGAAAGGTTTACAAGTTTCCACTTCTTCTGCATATATATGACTGAAACATCACCATATTTGTACACAAGCCCTAAAAGTAGGTAAGGAGAACCCAATTAAGCAAAAGAGGCAATAATATTATATTTTCATACATTTTGTTGAGGAAACTGATCCGATATTACATATATGTGAGTGGCAAAAGGATGTGAACCATTGCTTTCAGTATCTGATGTGACCCCCTTGTGCAGCAATAATGTTTCCATATATTCCTGATCAATCCGTACAGCTTCAACTCAGGGATGTTAGTGAGTCTCTCTGTGCAGTGGTGGACTGCAAACTCTTAAGATTTTTCTTCAGCATGATGAGCATCAACAACTCTTTTCTGAGGTATTCAGAAAGCTTCATTTCTTCCCATGATACCGCTTGACAAACGTCCCCAATAATGCATGATTGTCATTCCATTGATTAAAAAAAAAACCTGACCCTAACCCTAGCCGTAGTAGCACCTTCTACTTATCTGCTAATCCTAGAGGACCACATTGCCACTCAATTATATGTACTACTGGAACTTTTGCCTCAGTAAATAAATGACAAAGTATATTGTTTTGTCTGATTTGTTTAATTTGATGCTCTGTGTGTGAAATGTGATTGTTTAACTCTCATTTATGCAGATTTTTAAAAAATGTTTAAGCACTGTATGTTGTATCCAAATTCCTTGCAAAGCATCATTAACTGTACCAAGTCAGTTAATAACAGTGACCTAGTATCTTAACTTTTGTTACCCTACTTACCCAGCACTATCATGGCTCTAGGGTTCTGTTGCTAAAACACTTGGCAACATTTACCCATGTAAAACAATAAATAATGCTTAACATCCAGATAACCAATACCAAACTAAACAAATAACTCTTTTTGAATCAATCAATACTAAATTCAGGTCAATTTGGCGTCATCAATTAAGCTAATGCATACCAGAGAAACCAGAGTAACACATGCAGACATGGGAAGGGCTTGTAAACTCCACACAGATGGAGACCAAGCTCAGGATCAAACCCAGGGAAGCTGGAGCTGTGAAGTGACTGCATTAACTGCTGCGCCACCATTCCTCCCCATATGGATGGAAACCGCTGCACCACCACTCCGACCTGTATGAAAGTAAATTTCCAATACCTAACAATAGTTGTAGCAGATATAAACTCCTAGTGAAAAGAAAACACAATACCTGCAACAAGGTTGTTGAAGTTAGATGCTGTTACTTGATTTGTCATTACTAACAATGTTTTTTTAAACAATAAGCAAAGTTAAAGCAGCAAAATAACCTATAGAAAAAATACTATTGTAGACTTCATCAGTATCACCAATTATTGGCGTTAAAAAAGGTTCAAAGTGTCTTGTTTTAGAACTTGTGTTGGTAATCTTAGTGTTTTATAAGTTGATTTAATAATTGTTTTAGTATCATAATTTGTTCCAAATACTGAACTATTGAAATAATCAAAATATCTCTCAATATTTTCAAACAATAAATAAGGCAGAGGTAACATGTATAACCTGCACCAAACAATAAAAAGGCCCATAAAATTAAAAATAAAAACACTTACTAAACAGTAAATTAGGCAGGAGTAATCATAATTACCCACATCAAACAAAAACAAGGCAATAATGCAATAAATAACAAGCCCAATCTATAAATATGGTGATCACCTGTGTATTTTAAATGCAGTTTCCCAGTTAAAAAATCAAAACATAAGTTTCTCCTCTGTTCTGAGTTTCTTTCTTATAAAACTAAACAAAATCTTCTGTACCTGTTCATCCCATATGGTTACACCCCATACAGAGTGTGTGGAGTCCATGCCTAAGTGAGATCTGGGTAAGATGGAAGAGGAGATGAGTGGCACAGGAGCTGGCGAGGTTGCAACCCTAGTAGCTGAAACTCCAGCAACAATACAAAGAGGCCGAGGCAGACCACGCAAACCAGTACAGGTGTTACAACATCCTACATATACAGGGACATGACTTTGATCTGCAATTAACGCCAAACTGATTTTCTTTTTTGGTGTTTTCAGGAGCCAGTTGATCCTGCAGCTCCAAAAAGACCAAGGGGAAGACCCAAAGGTAGTAAGAATAAGACCCACCGTGCTACACCTACAGTAAGTACTTTTAATAAAGAGAGCTCTTTGGTTGTTTACATCTTTATGAAATGTTTTTGTCCTCTCCATCTTACTTTTTAAAGGAGCCACCAAAGGAAAAAAGACCTCGAGGCAGACCAAGAAAATGGGTAAGCATGAAGCACACACAGGAGAAACAGCGAAAACTTTTTATGACTGTACAAACCAGCACACATAACGTCATTTAGCACACTGTGTTTTTACTTAGAACTTTAAATGTAAGCAGCTAGTTCTGGAAACTGATAGTGTTTTAACTTTCTCTAAACCCTCTGCATGCAATGTGTGCATTTAGGGGGAGGGGGGGCACCTCAATAATCAGAATTCAACTTAGTAGCATATCTTAAGGGACTTTATATTGTGGTATTAAACATAATATGGGAATTGAAACACTTGTGGTTTTTTTAACATTTCTAAAATAGTGTACAATACAAGAATCCTCAAGAACAAAAAACAAAAAGATTGTAAAGTGATTATGTGAGTTATCCTGCTGGAAGTAATGATTAAAAGATGGGTGCACTGTGGTGGTAAAGAGTTTGACATGGTGAGCAACAATACTTAGGTAGGCTGTAGCATTTAAATGATGCTCATTTGGCATTAAGGGGCCCAAAGGGTAGTCTTCAAGAGAGAATGGGTCCATGATTTCTGACCATGCTATCCGACTGTCACATGCTGCAGTAGCCCATGTGTTTCAAGGTTTGATTGTGCATTCAGAGATACTCTTGTACATACCTTGAAGTGGTTATTTGTTGCTCTTATCATTCTAGCAGGTCCAACCAGACTGGACACAGACCCTCCATAGATCAAGTACTATTTGTATTGGGTTGGAGAATCATTCCCAGCACTGCAGTGACACTGATGTGATGGTGGTATGTTAGCCAACAGCATCCTATAGGCAGAGACGAGGATCCAATTGTATTAGCTAAAAACACACTAAGACATCACCACCACATCAGTGTCACAGCAGTGCTGAGAATGATTCTCCATTATAGTACCTGATCTGAAGTGGTCCTAAAGTTTGTCCTGAGAGAACAAAATAAAGAGGACTAACAAAATATAAGCGTTTTATATCAAACATTTACATTTTTTTATGACTTCATTTTTGTGGACAAGACAATTTCAAATGAATTCCCTTCCTTCCCATCTTTTGCATGCCCCTTCTGCTTGACAGCCTCAAAAAGCAGTGCAGAAACATGAGCTCCAGGTAAGAGAACTATCCATGAGCGCTGACTAATGTATCCTTTAGCTGACTCTACCTCTTTCTGACCTCAGCCACTTTGTTAGCGTTAGAAAGTTGATATGAACCTTGAGTGTGTAATGCCTCTCTGAAACCTGGTTATGAGTTAAAAGCGATCAAAAACTCCCCCTTTACTCATAGGCATACAGGCAACAGACTAATACATGAGCCAAATGAGTCAGTGGCATTAGGGGGAACTGAACTTGGCAGTTATCCTCCTTTCTTGGTTTCCTGTTCCCAACTGTCACAGCTCTCACTGTCATCGCAACACGTGGTTCATTCTCACGCATATGTAGATGTGTTCACCTCCATCTATTTTCTTCATGTAGGTTCAGGAAGGAGAGATAGGACAAGAAGAGAACCAGCCTCCAATGCCATCACCAGAAGAATGCGTATAAAACTACCTCCCTGGCAGGCCTGAGCCTGTCCTGTGTACATTTACACAGGATTTTAAAAAATAATTATACAGGGAATCTGTTTGACAAATGCACTAATGGCAGTCATTTAAAGCAACCGGTAAAAAGAAAAGGGCACAGGGTTTGATGCACTGGATAAGGGATATGTGGATTTGATGGTTCCTTTGTATTGTTGGGAAATCTAAAACATTGAGGCCATACTGGCAATAATGACAACGGTTATAAACTGGCATGTCTGGTAAATGTTAAATAATTTTACCCTTTCTAAATTTAGCTATGGATAGTTATTCATATTGTACTTAACATATTTCTTATTAGTATTTAAAAGCATCTAACCAGGTCTGACCAGTTCTAAAATGGGCCACACTGTCTGCTGAGTTCATTTCAGTTTGCAATGAGAATGTTCTTATGGTGCAGTACATATTGTACTTAACACTTCACCACTATATACCTACAGTCATCATTCACTTTGCTTATCTAAGCCATGCTTTATTTTAAACCCCACCATTACTAGTCAGGGTCATGAGGGCTTTGGTACTTATCCCAGACGAAAGCGTGCCCTGGACAGGATACTAGTCCATCACAGGCCTTTCATTTCTTATTACCATACATTCCACGGTTACTACATCTGTTAAGGTTCACCTAACATCAGTCTTTCATATACTGCTCACAAAAATTAGGGGCTAGTTAATTAGGGAATATTTCAAAATGAAATATCCCCTAATTATTGTAAGCAGTATATTTATTACAATATTGTCTTTATAACGGTGTTTACAATTAACGGAGTATCTGAAAAAAAGTTTAAATTTGTTGCATACTTTTTTTTTAAAGTGTATTTTAAGCAATTTAAACTGGTGTTTTATAGTATAGTTCATTTGTTGGTTTTTACTGTGTAACTATTCGAACAAAGACAAAGAGAAAAGCAAGAAAGTACCGTTTACAAATCATGTACTGTATTCATAGTTGTTTTACTAAATACCAATGTGCAGTTGAATAATGCAGTTAACATTGTACCTCAAAGCCTAAAGATGTAAACCACTGGAGTATCACAGGGAGTTTGTTTCTCTACAATGTTCTTAGTTTTAAACCCGTTTTTGTTTGTTTTTTTTGTGTTCATTTGTGATTATAATAACGACTGTTTGTGCTACAGCTATTTTACAACTTTGATCAGTGTATTTGTTTAAACAAACAATGATATTTTGTTTACCCTGATCTGTGCATGATCTGTTGAACACAACACATTCACTGTTAAAATTGGGATTTGATCAGTTATAAAGTTCAGGTAAATATATCACAAGAACTACTAAGAAAGTCAGAACTTCTTGGTTATCTCTGTAACTGGTGCTGTAAAATAACTGCATTTCATGATCAGATTTAGAATTTTCCAAATGTCAATACTTCTAATGGATATAAAATGCTGTCCTGTTTTTCTTTCCCTTAGTATAATTGAATAATGTTGCATGTACTGTAGAGAACATGGTCTACATTCCTAACAAACACTTGTCCAGGTGTTATTTCTACTTTAGGAAGGCTTTCAGATGTAACTTGTCATGAGTTCTGGTAAAGATTTATTTGGGATAGGCACACAATTAAAAAAAAAATAAAAAATCATGCTTACATAATTCCTAAGAGTAGTGAATAAAGGCAGCGTAAACCAAGTTTATGCATTGTATCTCTTTATTTCAAATTTTCAAAAAAATATAAAAAATCAGTCCACTTTTTTTGCTTGAATATATAGTACTGTGTTAGGCTACCACTAGATTTGTTTTAGGAATGGTATAATGACCACATAACACGTTGTTGATGATTAGCCTAAAAAGATTTGTCACTCCATAATACTATTTTCCACTGATCTTCGTTCAAATTTTCGTGAGCTTTAGTATACATTAACCTTTGAAACCTGTTCCTGTTCTAAATAATGGTTTCTTGGCTGCTACCGTTCCAAATAGATCATTCCTTATCAAGTCTTCAGACTACAAAAGGATCAACTAGGCATTCGGATGAAGCTACCAGATACTGTTATTGCTCAAGTGGACAGGGATGTCACACTAAATATTTGTCACTGTAACCAATAGAAGCTGTTATTTCAAATGTGTTCTGCATAAAATATTTCATGTACTTTCTCTAATAAAGAGACTGGGAAAATTATATATGGTCAAACTACTATTGCTAAAACAATGGTATATCTAATCTATTAGTGGCCAACAACTTTGCACAGTGCTATATATTTACATGTTGATATACTGACAACATTCTCTACTGTCCATGTTGCTGGTTTACAGAGTGAACTAGACTATTATTATAATAGTTCAGCACAGAAAATATTACATGTACACCCACTATTCCTCCTCACTGCACATTCCAAACAGCAGATATGTTTTGATCGGTTCAGATTTGAAACACTGGCCAACACACATGTAACTGATTTTGCAGGGAAGTAAACAACATTCAGACTTTGGAAGAGAAACAGCAGGAAGCAACTTTTAAGGGTGTAAAACTCTGGCTTAAAGAATCATTTACTTTGAGCAAGAAATTCGGTTCTGTGGTAACAGTAACCCGTGACTATAGTTTTGATAAATGAGCATGGGGGTTACTTTTTTTTATTAAGTTCTATGTCAGCAGACTGCAGCTCTGGATCCATTTTTGATTTTAAAACTTAAAACAGTTCTATGTGTAGTCATTTTTAATAAGTAGCTTTGTTCACAGATGTAGTTCTAAATTGCCAAAATAAAATAATATCTCTTTAACACATCTTAGTTAAATGATCCCATTTACTAAGACATTACACAACCAGTCACAACAGCTTCACTGAATATTTCATGTTAGTAGACCACTCAAGGAAGAGCAAACCTCTGAAATATTAAAGAAAACAGCTTCTTTCACCTTATAACAGCTGTGCTATAATCAACACAGTCGATCAGTTGCTGAAAAATATGAAAGCATGTACTAAGTAAAAAAGGGGGAAAAAAAATAGGGGCATTAAGCATTTGTCACTACTTGTGTGACAAATATAATAGCCAGAACAAGATCAAATATACACTCACAATCACTTTGTTAGGTACACCTCCATTCTACACTTGTTTCTACACTCATTGTTTGTTTTATCAGCCTCACATAAACAGTTACACTTTATAGTTCTACAATTACAGCCTGTGGTCTGTACATACTTTAGTCGGTTTACTCTGTTCTCTAATGGTCAGGATCCCCGCAGCACACGTACTGTTTGGAATGTTTAAACACCTTAGTGTACTGAAAATATTACACCAACCACCAATGTCTAGCAGGCAGCATTATTTGTGCACTGATGAAAGATTATAGGAAGACTAACACAAACTGTGCAACAAAAGATGATCTACTGTCTCTGACTTTACATGTACAATGTGGAGCAATACAGTACACGTGTCTAATAGGGTGTACAATGAGTGAACACAGTGTTTAAAAACTCCAGCAGCACTGATGTGTTTGAACCACTTGTACCAGTCACTGTCCATACAGTGTCTGATGTGTAAAAGTCCTGACTATTGGACAACAGAGTAAAATGGACAAACAAAGTATGTAGAGAAATAGTTGTACTCCAGTCATTAATTATAGAACTGTGGTCCCAAACTATAGAGTTAAGTGGAACTGATCAAATTGCAGATAAAAGGACCTACAATGTACCTAATAAACTGAAAATGATTGATATTTGCAAGAGTAACTGACAAAAAGCTAGTTAAACTAAAATTACTTAGTACTTATTTATAAATACATGCTTCAGAATTAAAGCTGCTCAAATAAAATGTGGTTCCTGGAGGTTCTTGTAGCTCCCAATATTTGCAGATTTGCACATAGGAATTTGGAGAAACAGTAAAAATAATGCATTACATTTAATTGCAATTAATTAATCTGCCTTTGGCTTTGACTAAAACCCTGACCAGATTAGTTCATTTTGGCTCTGACAGCAGATGAGAAAAACCTGTTATAGAGGCCAGCTGGATCAATGTTATTTTCAGGTTTATGCATTGTAGCATTTTCATCTGCTGATCTAGGCTCCATATCTCTGGTGGCTTTGGTACTGTCAAACTCTCATCGTGTGCCATGGTCCTCATGCCTGAAGGCAGATTGAGGTATTCTTTATAATTCCATTTTTTTGTGGATAATATTGTAAGCAATAGCCTGTCCTGTCATCCTTCTTTTCTCAGCATATTATTTTGATTGCAAATGGCATTGGCTTCTACCTACCTCTGTCATGCTCTCAGGCTGCACAACAAATATGAAGAGACCAGTTTTAGTCTTAGTCTAATTTTCAGATTCAAAGTAAAGCTCATAGGCGTTCTTAACATGTGCAGTCATGGTGTATCAAGGGTAAACATGCCACAGATGTAACAGGATATATCGCATTGCAACACTGTATAACTGTTGCAACACTAACATACATTTCTGCTGTATTAAATCTTCCTGAAGACTCAATGTTAAGTATACTCACTAGGTTATTGCCGAATAGCAGGTGCATCAATATGTGTCTAATCAGCATATGTTAATGTGGGCAGTTTTTATAGTCTGTCTGTCAGCACCTAACCTGATTACGCATGCACATACATGCCTAAGACAACAATTGCATAGCACCTACACTGAAGGTGATCACAGGCATGCTTGGACCAACCAAAATAGCCTGCTATATGGTCAACTCATATACGATCATACACCAAAAAGTGTTTAGAAAACATACCCCCAGTGTCCAGTGAAATTTGAGGCCAGGTCTAGGTGTTTTGGTGAACAATATGGCAGAAATACGGTATTTGTAATACTTGATATGCAACAGTGCTTTTCTAACATTTTTGCAAATACAGCACCCACAAACAGGGAAGCCATTAAGAAAATGTAAGTACTTTTTATAGGCATAATGTGTCAAATTTAGTGTGTGTCTGTGTGTGTTGGGGGGGGGGGTGAATGAAAAAAAGAACTTGCACTTGACAGACATCGCTCAGGTCTACTTCGAAGCTGTTCGGAAAATCTTCATGGGCTACTTGAATAGACCTGTCAGTGTTAAAGAATGTTTTCTAGCTTGGTACTACATCTCTATTTTTAATCGAGGTGTGCGCATAGGAACACATAGGAAGTTTCATATTACTCTACCTATATTTATTTTTTTAAATTTAAATAACATTTGAACAATAAATAACATGAAACAATAATACACAAAACTTTGGAAAGTTTTTGATAGACCTGAAAATAAACAACTATTTTACCTTTATCGTAACAACCTTGGGGAAAATCATATCCCTTAGCTGAAACATGAAATGAAAACAAATCCCATTGCTGGTTAAGTGAGAACTGAGAGAACTCTGCCTAGTTTCCCTAAAGCTTTCACAAAAAAAAAAATAATCAAAGATAAACCAAACAGGGTGTTGAAAATTAAAGGATTTTGACTATGTAATGTTTTTGGGAAACTGTTTGTAAAATTGTCTCTAATGCATATTCACACAACTTCTATAAAAGAGGGGGACCGTTTGTGCATAAACATACGCTCACCTGCCACTTAATTATGTACACCTTGCTCTTTCACCTCCGGAACTGCCTTAATTTTTCTTGACAACAAGGTACTGGAAACATTTCTCAGAGAATGTCATCCATACTGGCATAATAGCATCACGCAGTTGTTGCAGATTTGTCAGCTGCACATCCATGATGCAAATCTTCCATTCCACTGAATCCAGAAGGTTCTCTATTGAATTGAATTCTGGTGACTATGAGGGCCATTTGTGTGCAGTGTCATATTAAAAAATCAGATTAAAGTGATGCACGTTTTGTGACATTGTGTGTTATATTGCTGAAAGCAGTACTTGGTACTGGAACTGGATGTGGAAATGGGTCATAAAGGGATGGACACGGTCAGCAACAATTATCAGGTAGGCTGTGGCAAGTAAACAATGGTCGATTGGTATTAAAGTGCCAAAAGTGTGCTACAAATTATTTGCCACACCACTGCACCACCAGCAGCAACCTGAAGTGTTGCTACAAGACAAAATGGATCCATGCTTTCATGGTTTTTTTTAAATGATTAATTTTGACCCTACCATTCAAATGTCGCAGAGACTCATCAGATCAGGCAATGTTTTTCAAATGTCCTGTTGTCCAGTTTTTGAGATCCAGTTTCTTTTCTGGGCCATTCTCTGTAAACCCTATAGCTGGTTGTTGTGTGAAAAGTCAAGTAGATCAGCAGTTTCTGAACTGCCTGTCTAGCACCATCAACAATGTTACGTTCAAAATCACCTTAATCACCTTTCCTTCCCATTCTGATGAGTTAAATTGCTGCCATGTGATTTGGTGATTCGATGTGCTAACAAGCAGTTAAACAGGTGTACCTAAAAGTTGCCAATAAGTGTATATGAGGAATTTGTTATTTTAGAAATAGTACAAATATGATCTGAAATTAAATTAAAAAATATTTTTGGAAGAAATTTGCAATCCAAGTTTAAACGTGGCAGATATCCCTTATCTCCATACTGTCTACAGAAAATATAATTTCTAAACATTCTTCCATGCTGCAGGAGTGATGTCATACATTTATGGCATCAGCAACATCAGTGAAGACCAGTCGGCTTGGCCTCTGAATACTACCTTGTCTCGATGTCAGTGTCTGAGAATGAAAAGAGAATGTAATGCAAATGTGAAAAATTTGCATTACATTGAAAAAAAAAATCAACAATAGAATATCCGGTAATACTTTATATAAAGACTAGCAACATTGGTCCTCTATAACACTTTAAATTATGGTGTTTTTGTAATACTTGGGGACTAGTATTAAAGTGTTAAAATAATACTGTGCATAACTGGTTTAGATTAACAGCTTGAAACCCATTAATTGACTTATTATTTTAAAGGAACAGCATAGGTCAACATGAAGAAATGGATATCAAAGCTACATTAACATTATATATTTATGTGTAGTCATTTAGCAGATACTCTTATAAGGAGTGACACAACTTATACAGATTTGACAATGAACAATCCAAACATTTTATGTTTAAGGGTCTTGCACAGGGACCTAACAGTGGTAGCTTGGCAGTGCTGGGCTTTGAACCCTAGACCTTGTGGTACAAGGTTCAGTACCTTAACTGCTGTGCCACCACAGTCCCTGCTAGTTTAAAGGTTAGTTCAGTCATCTTTCAGATTTCTACGGTACTCTTAAATATATATATTTGGTAAACTGTAGATTACACAGATTAGTGTTTTCAGATTTTTATCGTGCAAAGTTGTGATACAAATCAGAACACTTCTTCCACAGTATTGCTTTTGTAATTTTTCCACTGTCACAACATTTTTTAATTTGGGGTTATACAATATGACAAAAAGGCTGCTATTTACTCATTATTTATCCAGTTAAACTAGTAAAATGACACTTACTTTGGAGTTCATTCCTGCTGGGCTGCTGTCTCGTCCATGATCCAGAAGTTCCTGTTCTAGGTCGTCCTGTTCCTCTGCTGGGTCAAAGTTATACATGGGCATCAGCTGGTGTCTCAGCTTCTCCAGCCTGTGCATAGAAAACACATCTTCATCAGTTTTACATGTTACTGTCACATCATGCAGAAAATATTAAATTCGGAAATATTGATTTTTGTCTCACCTTTTCTTTTTCCTAATGTATAGCAGCTGCAACAGAAATAATAGAGAAAATTTGCTGTGATATTTGCTCTGTATTCATAGTGATAACTAAATCTGTGTGGTTAAAAATAGCAAGCACTCAACACAACCAGTGGCTGAATAAAGAAAAGGCTTAGCCGCCGCTAACAGGAGCTAACTACAGTCGTAGAATATACTCACTGATCACCTTATTAGATACACCTCTTTATTTCTGCACCCATTGTCCATTTGATCAGCTCCACTAACCGTAATGAAAGTGAATAAACTGTATATAAATACAGACTGGAGTCCATCTGTTTCTCTATATACTTTCCTACTCCCTTTAATCTGTTCTCTAATCTTCAGGAACTCCACAGATCAGGTACTATTTGAATGGTGGATCGTTCTCAGCACTGCAGTCTTGGTGAATTTGTGTGTTTTGCTGTGAAGATTGTTTGTTTGTACACTGTTCACTCACTGTCCAGTCTGTTAGATACATCTAACACATTGATCCTTGTAGATGTAAAGTCAGAGACAGTAGCTCAACCGTTGCAGCACAGTATGTGTTAGGCATTCTCTCATCCTACACAACAATGATGATCAAGTCACCTCCATCAAGCCGGTTTCCTTCTTTTAACTTTTGTTTCTGCTCTACTGAATAATCTATCACTCTACTACAGACCAGCTTTATAACCAGTCTAGTTACAAAGGTTAATTAATCTACAGAACCTGCTCACCTTGCAGTAACCAAAGCACTTTGTAAAACTAACAGTATGGACTACAGATGCTCCAATCATGTTTTATGCTGCTGATTCAGATACCGATCGCCCATAAGTACCGATCACTGCCGATAATCAGTACCAATTTCCAGTAGCAGTTCCAGTTCCAGTATCACATACCTTGGTGGTTTCTTTTTATTCTTTGCAGTGGGCCTTGAAAACCCACCATACTCTGCCAATTGTTTGTTATTTGAATGGCTTATTAAATTAGTTGTGTTGATACATTTTAATGTACACTTTTCAATGAGATTGAGTCATGCTTGTTTGGGCAGATCAAGATGTTTTAGTATCCTGCTACCTCTGTGGTGGAATGGGCTTCGACACCAACCCGGTGTCTCTTCTTTAGAAATTAGTCTGAAAACTGACCTACCAAGGATAATATCTTGTCTGTCCTTTGCACTTTTAGTGTAACTGTCCTGTATTTTTGTTAACTTCTCCTCAATGCCTCAATATCTATTATACATACATACACATATGTATATCACAGAATTAAACTGAACTCTTTTTGTTAGTCTGATGGCCAAATAACAAATGTATATAACTATTACAACTAGTGTATCCATAAAGGACAGTCTTAAAACAGTATCTAATAAGGACTTTAACAAGCTGAGTTGAAACCACAAATGATTCCACAAAGGTTCAATCGCTGTATGCTTACCACAACAATGGCCAAACCAATGATGCTAATTATGCAGAAGGGCATAAGGACCATGCCCATGCCAGCACCCTCCACTGATGTCATGGGAAGCTGTGTTGAGTTGAAGCCTGTTTCATTGGCTGGGGTGGTCATTGGTGGGAACGTGGCATTGTCCTGCTTTGTCTTTGTTTCTTCAGAGCTATTAAGCATAGGGCTGGAAAGACTGGGCATGAGGGTTGAGAATAAGTGTGGAGTAGACTGCGAGGATAAGGTGGAGAAAATAGGTTTTAAAGTTGTTAGAGCCATGACGCTGGGATGAAAGGTCAAGGCTGGTGGTGCTTGTTTGGGTCACTATTTGGACATTAGCCTTGTTGAACAGGGTAGATTTGTTCAGGAAAACCTGCAAAACATGAAATTTGTACAACCACAATGGCACATCAAAACTGCATGTTCCACATTGGTGTGTGTGTCAATCCGTTTTATAGCTAACTACACTGCTCACAAAAATGAGGACATATTTAATTATGGAAGATTTCATTTAAGTATCCCCTAACTTTTGTAGCATAGAAACATGTTCAGTTCGTCCTCTACAATGAGAATATAACGCATTTGTTGCAGATACAAAATCAAAACTTTAACAATTAGTACTACCATGCTAAACAATTTCCAATTGTGATATGATATTGTGTGCAATATTTAATTGTCTATTTATATAAACATAATCTGGACAAGCTAATTCTTGTTGTACTCATTTTGTGCAGTACATATGTGATACATCAGAATGTTCGAGAGCATGTGAACCCTCTAGGATGCTAAAGCATTTTGTGCTGGTAAGCTAGTTTCCTTCCACATCACAGCCGTTAGGATGTGTGTTTGGACGTGGGGGCTGGATGCAAAGGCAGGAAAGAGGTTTGAGGCTTAAAATAGAGAAGTGGTGACGCTGAAGACATGAGCTCAAGTTTCTGTGAATGAAAGTTAGTATCTCTCTAACCACATGCTGCTTTTCCTGCTTTTTCATTCATTTCATCTACTAAATTCCCTGTGAGTGCCCTCATCAAAACACACTCAGATTCATCTTTGTTTTTTCGGTTAATTCATGCTTATATTTTATACTCTGTGTACAATGAATTTGTTTCTGGTAGTTTGACAACATTCCGTTAGAAAGAAACTAAATGAAATGTTCTGTCCTTGAATTAGTGGGTATAGCATGAGATTAGTAGAGATTAAAAAAAGTTCCAAAGATATTTCATTAAGTGTATATAAATGCACAGAGGAAACATAAATAACCAGTTTAAATCTGATTGCTCAAACCAATTTACGATGGCATTTGAAATGCAGTGTAGCATTTTGCATCGATTGCATCCAACTACCAAAATCCTGCTCGAATACAATTACATGGCATTTAGAGATCGCATTATGTTCTGGGAAACATGGACGTTGATCAAAATGGATGTTGACCGGACATTACCATAGTCACATAGTCTCTTTATGCTACTGTAAGCTAAATAGAAAAAGTATTTTTCGGAAGGAATATAGATAGCGCTGAATTACACGAGTGGAATGCACACCATCCCTAATGCAATCACATTTGTATCTTATTCATAACAAATATAAAAAATACAGTAACGTACCCTGTGTAGGGGAAAGCCATAGCACAAGAGATATGATAAACCTGATTCTTTTGTTCCATAGAATTAATAATGCATTGATAGTCAGTACTGTATACAAGCCAGATAAAAGAGATTCAAGGAGCAAATGTAAACCAGTTTATAAAGTTAATAGGTTATATGGAATATAATACAGTTACAATAGGGCACATTACATTACAGCTTGTTGCAGAAAGTCACACACAAACACAGGTAACTCGCACAAAAAGTGACAAAATACAGAAACCTGGTTAAAAGGAGCCTAAAAAGCAATCAGATATATTAATCAGATATATGGGGATGACAGATGTATTTTGAAAATTTTACATTTTGGTGGAAGGTTTACTTTATTAATACTCGATTTTAAAACATACTAATAGACTGGTGGTCTACAATGTCTCTATTAGAGGGGTCAATTATTTTTTACCTAAATGTCAATTGCAGGCATTAAGATAATTAATTAATTACCTCACTTGTCATTAAGGAGGGTCAAGTTTGTGGTCACAGCCCCCGAACTCCCAAACATCAAACCAAATCGTGATCCCCTGTGCCCTGTGAATCAAGCCAATGTCTTAGTGACAGGAACCACTAGAATTAAGAATTATCATGACCAAAAAATAATTAAAACAAAATATCTCAGTATAGATTGATTCAGTCCTCTAATGGACCCAAATCATATCAGTCTTTCACTTGTATAGGTTTTTACATTCATTTCAGAACAGTATACATTTCAGAATGCATGAGCCAGGATATGGAAGCATGTTATACATTGTACTTCACGGTCTGTACATTAACTTTATGTTTTACTAGGTGTGTGTGTGTGTGTGTGTTCTGTTTACCTTTCAAGTATCATTTATTTCCCCTTGTCCCCCTCCCTGAGGCAGCTGGGCAGCAATGGGCCCCGGGCAGGATGTGGGTATGTGTGTATGAGACAGAGAGTGGCAGCGCCAGTGTGATGCTGTACCCAGGAAAGACAATACTCAGAAACAAGGCCTACGAAGGAAAAGAGCATTTCGTAAGACAACACAGAGCTACACGTACCAAGCCTTTGTGTCTCTTTCTCTCTCGTACAGCCTCGCTTTCTCTCAAACACATTTTTTCCTTTCTCTTATCTCGCTCACTCTCTGCTTAAACACAGTTTCACGCAGAGTAACTGTCAGCAGTTTATGTTTATACATTTAAATAAAAATATTTCAATCACATTTCTGTGATAAGTTATTGCTTATCCTGTTTATTAACCAGTAACCATACATGCTACTTCAGCTAACTTTTAGACTTATCTGTGTTGATAAGTAGCAAAAAGTAAGTGCACTGGGGTATTTGATACAGTCGGTTCTGCAAGTTTTCCCACCTACAAAGAATGGAGAAATCTGTCATTTTTATCATACGTACACTACAACTGGGAGAAAATCAGAATAATCACTTTCTATGAGTTTTATTTTATTTTAATAAAATTATTGTATTGCTTGAAATAAGTATTTGATACAATAGAATACAGAACTTGGATTATTTGGTACATAAACCTTTGTTTGCAATTACAGAGGTCAGATGTTGTAGTTCTTAAACATGTTTGAACACACTGCAGCAGTTTTTGATTTTGGCCCACTGCTCCATACAGATCTTCTCCAGATCTTTCAGGTTTTCAGAGCTTGCACTGGGCAACATTGAGTTTCAGCTTCCTCCAAAGATTTTCTATTGGGTTTAGGTCTGGAGACTAACTAGGCCACTCCAGGAACTTGAAATGCTTCTTATGGAGCCACTCCTTAGTTGCCCTGGTTGTGTGTTTTGGGTCATTGTTATGCTGGAAGACCCAGCCACGGCCCATCTTCAATGCTCTTACAGAGAAAAGGAGGTTGTTGGCCAAAATCAATACAAAACCCCATCCATTCGCCTTTCAATATGGTGCAGTTGTCCTGTCCCCTTTGCAGAAAAGCATGATGTTCCCACGGTTAAGATGGGGGTTCTTGGGGTTGCACTCATTCTTCTTCCAAACACGGCAAGTGGAGTTCATACCAAAAAACTCATCTGGCCACAAGACCTTCTCCCATGCCCCTTCTCGATCATCAAGATGGTCATTGGTGAACTTAAAACGGTCCTGGACATTTGCAGGATTTTAATGCATGAAGGCGTAGCGTATTACTAACGGTCATCTTTGGGACTGTGGTCCCAGCTCTCTTCAGGTCATTCATCAGGTCATCCGGTGTAGTTCTGGGCTGATTTCTGACCATTCTCAGAATCATCCTTACCCCATGAGGTGAGATCTTGCATGGAGAACCAAACCAAGGAAGATTGACAGTGATATGTTCCTTCCATTTGCTAATAATTGCACCAACAGTTGTTACCTTCTCACCAAGCTGCTTGTCTATTGTTCTGTATCCTTGTACAGGTCTACAATTTGTCCCGGGTGTCCTTAGAACGGGGCACTGGTAAGAAGGTGATGGAGTAGGACGCACTGTAAATGGCTCCTGCCTAAACTCCATTTATTTTGTGTTTCGATGCGCATTTTTTGAATAAATACTACAATATTTATGTTTAAATAAATAAAGACTTTCTTGAAGTAAGTTTGGGTTGTAAATGTTGTATCTATGGCCACTAGCCTACGTAAACATATATTCAGCAGGACTGCAAGCAACTGTTTCAATGTTGGAAATTGTACTTAGCTGCAAAACATCTGAACTGTTCAGCTGAGAATTGAGGGTCGTTATCAGTCATTAGCTCCTCTGTAGTCCCAAATGGTGTGAACAAGCTTTTCAGCTTCTGTATGAGAATGTCTAACTTTGTCTTTGTAAATCCAGAATCACAATTAAGTAGTGATGACCTTTGTGCTCACACAGGTAAGCAGCAATCCTTTGCCACGGTAGATCTGGCAATGATGTGGTGATAAATGGTTCTCTGATCTGGCTCGGTCTGTCAATATTGCAACCCAAGCTTTTTCGCTTCACTGGCGATGTCTGGCTACCACACAGACCCCTATAATCGCTCTCGACACTTAGTAAGGCCTTGGTGGCCTTCGTGAACCCTCTGCAGCATGCTTTCTCTCATATCTCACAATCTGTTTGCCATGTTGCAGCAATCCACTGGCCTCACTCAGTGAACCACGCTCTTTAAAGTATGCGTTCGCTTTTACAGCTACACTCTACGCGTTTCAGCCATCCATTGTGGTTATATCCGAGGACACACTGGAGCACGCCATCTGTTCTTGTCTCATCTGTTATCTGTTCAATGGTGGGCTACCTTACCCTTAGGTCTTCCTCCACTGAGTCCACATATGCTTTCACCTCTGGAGGGGTCACCTGGAGGGGTGTCTGTCATAGGCTGCCTGGACAGAGTATCTGCAATGACTAGGTGTTTTGCATGGGCATATTCTGTGACTGGATTAAACTTCATTAACCTTATGAGCAGACACTGACATGGGTATGGGTATGGTGTCGAGGTCTTTTGAGTTGATTAGAGTTACCAGTGGCTTGTGGTCTGTAAGCAACATGTATATCTCTAAGCCACAAATATATTGGTAGAAACAATCAAGAGGCCCACACTGCTGCAAGGCACTCTTTTTCGATCTGTGCATACCACTTTTTGGCGTCAGTCAATGTACGCAAGCAGCCTTGGCTCTGTAAAAGGTCTCCTCCAAGCCCATAACTGCTAGTGTCAGCAATGACAACCGTTGGCTTTGCCGAATCAAAGAACTCTAAGACGGGTGCTGACGAGATTAGCTATTTACTTCTGTGAAAGCTCTATCTTGCTGTGGCCCCCAGCACCAGTCATGCTCTCACTTGAGAAGTTCATTGACTGGCTGTAACATGGTGGAAGGTTTTGGTAAATAACCGCCAATGTAGTTTACAATTCTGAGCAGCCATCTTAGTTCACTTCACTCACATTCTGGGGTGTTCCATTGTCGTTATAGCTTTCATCAACTCTTGGTTAGAGGCTATACCATCTTTGGTCACAACCTGTCTGAGGAACTTCAGTTCTGGCTGGCTAAGCTGACATTTGTTCTTGTTGAGCCATAGACCCATGAGCCATTTTAGTCTCTGATCGTGAGTTTTCTGGGACTGTGGTAGCCTAGTGGCTAAGGTCTTGTACTCCTGATGGTCCAGGGTTCAAATCCCACCTCTGCCAATCTGCCACAGTTGAGTTCCTGAGCAAGGCCCTTAACCCACCATTGCTTAAATTGTAAGACTGTATTAGTTATAAGTCGCTCTGGATAAGGGTGCCTGATAAATGCTGTAAATGTGTTTCTCCAAATATTAAATTCATCCATGTACACAACTGTCAGCTGAAAAAGCTCTACTTTCTCTCAAAGGGATTTGCCAAAATCCACTCTCAGCAGCTTCAGCTGGAGAACACTGTGCTCTTTGCAAGTTTGGGCAATATATCATCCAAGGTAGATAAGATAATCTTCTCGCGCTTCACATTCTCGTTAAGTCCAAGTTTCAAGTCCACATGGAGTCTAATTTTATTTCCATTACTGGTACCATGGCCAAGCACCATTCAGTCACTTATTCACTATTATGCCACCTCTGTTCTCTTTAGCTCCTTTTCAACTTTATGGAGCAGGGGAATGAAAAGCTGTGCTCCGTATTTCAGGGTGATTTAACCTGTTCTCCTTTTAGCGTGCCAAGGCCACAAAATGCGCTTCACTCAGCCCAGTTTAGTTGCCACTGGTCTTGACCATTAGTACACGAAAACAAGCAATTTCGCACTTGGCTATTGACATGGGCTTTAATTTTGGCTAAGAACTGCCCCCTTGTGGCCACAATATGACTAACACGCTGCAGGCAAAGTGTCCAGTTGTGTTACACTTCATGAATTATTTCCTTTTGCAGGACATTGCTCTCCGTCAGCATGATTGTGCACTCAAATTGTTCATGCTGCTTTTCTCTTTTTTTTTTTTTTTCAGTCTTTCTGACCGATTTTATGGTGTCCACTTGTTCCGCGCCACTTCCTCCCTGTGTTCTGCTTCCATACTTTCACCGACAACTTGAACTCGAGTAAAACTTTGCACGTTTATAGATAACATTGCGTTTCGGGATAAAATGTTCGTCGAATATGGCCATAACAACGGCGTATTTTTTTATCGTCTGCACCATCTAACGTGAATGACTTGAATATGTACTCAGCCTCCGCTCCCATTCGATACATCAGGGCATTTACCAGCCTAGTTTCCTCATCCTTCCTAAGCAGTAAAGCTGCTCGATACCTGGCAAACCTCTTCCAGTTCGGCCATGCTTCAGCCTCGGAAAAGTAGAACTGCTCGTCCATTGTCGTCTTTTTCTCACCGTGTATGCGCTTCTGACACATTAGCACTCCACGTGACTGGAATGGTGCCAATTAAGAATGGTTTATTGGTAACACTACCAACCCATAGTGTTTATTTATTCAGCACCCACCCCGCTGTAACTGAAGTGTTTAGGTCATTTTGTTTGCCTTATATGTGCTTGCTTGTGTGCAAGTGTGAGAAAGAGTGTGTGTGAGCGTGGTTTTAACACTTCTAAACGTAGTTAGCTGGTCATCTCGCCCCCTTTTAAACATCTTTCCGCAAAGAAAACAATTTGTTCTAGCTTTGTAAGGTTCTTTGTTAGGCCCTACTGTAGATACC
>JAVSBV010109732.1:0-22113 GCA_033117975.1 Parotocinclus spilosoma | reverse complement strand
ATTACTCCAAATTGGCATTGACTTGTGTGTGTGTGTATATATATATATATATATATATATATATATATATATATATATGACTGGTGTTGAGATAACTTTGTGTATGGATATAACCTCGTGTGTGTCGCTTACATGGCCAATGATGCCGATAGTAGTGACGTTAAAGAAGCCAAATAAATAAATAAATAACCACAGTTTGGTCCTTAAGCACAACTGGTTGATTTAGAAGAGACTGTATCAGTTGTAAGTCTCTCTGGATAAGAAAGTCTGCTAAATGCCATAACTGTAAATGTGAAATTAACTTGTTTATAGTCAGGTGGAAAAGTTCAATAAAAACATCCAAAACACAAAATTGAAGAATTAAATTTCATTTTAAAATGTTGTTCCCTTTTTCAATAAGTCCTGTGGTTCAAAACCAGACATGGTTCCACTTAAACCACAACTGGAAGCTACTGGATTCTTTTATCAGTTTAAGTTTGGGTTAATGGAACAGGAACTTCTGGTACTTAAACAAGAACATTAGATATAGAACCTGCTGATTCTGACTGAAAAAGCACAAGTCCAGTAGTAGTCCAGTAGGAAGATTTGGTTCCCTGGGTAAAAAAGGTGCAGTTCTAGTACTTAAAACCATGGGTGATAAAGCAGGAACCTTCAGAACTGAAACCCTGGGAATAGACCTATACTCAGTTCCAATTGGATTGAAACCTTGTGCACTAGAACTGGGACCACTGGTAGTGAAACTGGAACCTGGGATCAATACTGGTACACAAGGAACAGGTCTGATGGAACTGGGATGTTTGGTAGCAGGGCAGGAACCGCTGGTACTGGAACTGATACGTTGGGTATTAAAGTAGTGTCTAATTAAAAATGCACAGATTCAACAGTGCAGGAAAATAAGGTACTAAATTAAGACCTTCTATACAGAACTATTGTCTGAAGTACACAGGACCAGTGGAATTGAAACCTTTGGTAAATCATACAGGAACCACTTGTACTGAAACTGGAACTCTGGATACCGAACCAATGTTTAGTTGAAAAGGTGCATTTGCAGTAGAATTGGTAACAGGAACAAGAACTGCTGGTACTAAAACTGGAACTTTATGTATGGAAACAGCATCTGACTAAAAAGGCAGAGTTTAAAGAAAAAGAACAGGAACCATTTTATTTAAATCGGAATACTTTCTGATTGATAATGTGCAGTTACCATGCAAATTGAAACTTTGGTAAAAGAACAGGAACCACTGGTACAGAAAGTGGAGCCTTCCGCACAGAAACAGTGTCTAATTTAAATTGTGCAGTTCCAGTGGTACAGGAACTTTAGGTACTAAAACGAGTATATCTATACTGATTGAAATTGGAACTGCAATGGATCTAGTGTCTAAAAATGCACAGGAACCTTTCTTAATAGCACATGGACCACTGGGACTGGAACTGGAGACATGGAACTGGTGTGTTATTGAAAAGACACAGTTCTTGTTCTACTTGTTTTAGTAGCACAAGAACCAAATACTGCAGCATCTGATAAAAAATGGAGATTCATTTACAGCATTTAGCAGACGCCATTATCCAGGGCGACTTACAACTGATACAGTCTTACAATCCAAGCAATTGTGGTTTAAGGGTCTTGCTCAAGAACCCAACTGTGGCAGCTTGGCAGAGGTGGGATTTGAACCCTGGACTTTCTGGTTCAGATTCCAGCACCCTAACTGCGAGGCTACCAGTACCACCACCAGGTTCAACAGGACGTGAATCTTTGGTACTAAACTGAAGCCATCTGTACAGAACTGTGTCATTCTAGTGCAGTTGAAAAGTTTTGGTACTGGAACTGGAACCATAGATAAAGAAAGAGTGGTTTGTTGAAAAAGCAAAGGTCCATTTTAGCGGTACTAGAGCTGCTGGTTCTCAGAACAGAGGGCATAGGATGTATGTTGGCTTATTACGCCAGATAACGTACGTATACGTGAAGATAAAATGATGTAAAATTGCTGTATTTATTTCAACGGCGTGTGAAATCAGGGGATGGGGTGTGTGTTTTGTTTAATTTTTGGCGAGCTCAGGTTTCGTGAATTGTGATATCAGAGTGAAATTGCCGGTACGGTGACATCTCGGTAGCGTTGGTTTGTGAGGACTGAGTGCTGAATTCAATCGGCTGTATAAATAAATAATAGACACGTCTCATACTATCAGTGCACTTACGAACGAGGATGCTGACACCCATCACGTCTCTCGCTCGCTCTGTAAACACTCTGACCTATAAATAACGGCTGAGTTTCCTGAAACGCTGATGCTTTTCTGACATTTCTCCTGACGTGAGGTATAATCAGACTCGCAATCTGCTGCGGCTGCGGCATCTCAGACATGCGAAATTACACGGCCATTTTGCTGCTGATCAAGTGCAGCGGACCTGAAAGCGACTCCGAGGCTGTTAAACAAACACAGACAGATGACGATGTGATCAAAAGGAGAAGGAAGGAGCTGAAGAATAAATACAAATCAAAATCAGAGTCTGCTGAGGGTTTGGGTACCATGTCATTGCTGAAACTGATCCTCATTGAACTGGTCCATTAGAACAGCGACGAGGTACCATGTGCTTATGTGGTAGTGATGGTAACCATGTTAGAGAGGTACAGTAATGGTATAATGTCAGGATAAAGGCGTGGCAGTGCATCGTGGTGAGGTTTGAATGTCCCTCCGATAATAATCCGATATCTGAGGAACGTTCGACCAGTAATCAGATTAACAAGTAAAGAACTTCGGGTTTTACACAACTGAGTAATCAACGGATTTCTACTTTGCAACCGGCCAATAATCTCACCAAATGGGACGTGAATACGAACATTTTTCTGCATTTGAGTCTCAGTTTAGCAGGTGCTGTTCTTAATTCCAGGGTTGCCAGATCCAGAGAGTTAAAAAACAACCAGGTCTATCAAAAAAAATCTTAAAGTTGGCTAAGTTACTCAGAATAAGCGGACCTGACTAAGAAAACTGACAGAAATCGAAATATTAGAAGCCTAACGATACTCTCACTCTTATGATTCGATTCACAAAACGATTCAAAAGAATTCAGATTTTCGCAAGATTATTGTTTTTACATTCAATAAAAACAGTTCTTTTTTATTACTGAGTGTAAACAATGTAAAACAAGGAACACTTCTTTTTATTAGTTCTTTAAACTCCAAATTTCCCCTGCAATTAAAATAATTTTAATAAATAGAAATAACAAAGTCAAACATCTTTTGTATCTGTTCAAATGGAACAAGAACCTTTGGTACTAAAATAGAACTGGAGTTTGTCCTATTTCAGAAGAACAAGAGCAAATTAGTGCAACTCGTATGAAAAAACATCAATACTTCAATGGGACGAGAAAGTTTGGTACTAAAACTGGAACCTTCTGTACAGAACTGTGTAGTGCTAGTGTAATTGGAGCCCTGGAACCTTAGACAAATGTTTTTTTTGTGTCAATATCTGTGCGAAACTCCCGAATCCTTTCAGGTTTTTTTTAGAAGATATGAAGGAAGATATGTCATATATAATGTATAATGTGTGGTGTTTGAAGGATGTAATGACATCTTTAGCTGGCCAAAAAGAAAACGCAAGTGATATCTCCTGATTACTTTGTGACACTTTTGCATCGTGATGTAACATGCTCTGAGAAATCCGACTACTGAGTAAAAAAACAGCTCTCAATAATGCGTTTCTTAATCTGATTTTATAGATCAATCTCACTCTATTGTGTATGGTTTGCATACAGTTTTCTCATGAAAATGACCTTTGTATTAATAGTGGTGTAAAAAGGCTACGTGGCTCTGGCACAGTTTATCGGACTCCCTCTATAAGCACTTCAAACACACGGAGAACAGAGGAACGTAAACATCCGATTTCAAAAATCAGTCAGACCCGTGGAAGCCTTATGTGGCGTGGTGAGGAAATAAAGGAGAAAAAAGCGCTGTGCTAAGCAGCTTCCGAGCCATTTCAAAGAGCATCTGAGGAGATAATTTGAGGTTCAAACTGAAGTTCAAGCTCGGAGTGAAGCGTCCCTCTGAGATGGGTAAAACAGGAGATGTTTCATGTCCAATCATCTTTCTCCTACAAATTTGGCACGGCAAACGCACTCTGCTGACTCCGGCGCTCTCCGTCTCTCTTACAGAACCACGATGACAAGCGTCTACCAGCGGGGACCCTCTGCACCAAGCCCAGAACTGCTGATGAGGTCTAAACGACTCAAAACGGAGGAGCAACAACGACATAATGACAGCGAACTGCACCAACAGGGAGTAAACAAGAGCAAAATGGAAGAGAGGAGGCCGGATCCTGGAGGTTATCAATCTCCCCGGGTCTTGTCCGTGTCATTAATTAAGGGCATCTCAGCAGAGCGCCTGTTTGGGAACTATATACTAATATATCACAGCCTCTATAACGCCGGGTTAATGAGTCACACTGCAGAGTCAATTAGGAGCAGCTCCTCGCCTGTGGGAGTCACTATAGAGGAAATTACCATCGCCCACATCCATACATGACATGATTGGCTGGATTAATACCGACGACCGTAATGGAGAAAACTCTGAACCGTTAGAGCAGATGATGGCCGAGTGGAAATAACAAAATGAAATTTCTCAACTAGAGCCAGCAGTCATGAGGAAACGAAGAGACAAATGTGCTCTAATTAACGGAAGGAAAAATTAGACACAAGCATGACAGCCTGGACTGCAGAGGTTCGGCGTTAGGCATGAGCGGAATGGAACAGAAAATAAATCGAATGCTTATTTAACAATACCGCTAAAAGCACGAGTAACACAGGAAAATGTATCTAAAAAGAACAGGGGTTGCCAAATCCCCACAAGAGAAACAGGCACCAGGTTTGCAGAAACAAACCACAGAAGTGTAATCAACCCCAAAGCATGAGACCTATTACAATATGAGAGACCTGGTAATCTGTTAAAATAATAATAATAATAATAATAATAATAATAATAACAATTTTTCCTTTTAACTCACAGAAATATTGGAGAGAGAAACAGGAAACCCCAAACAACCTTACAATTACACTTTAGAAACAAACAACAAAACCTGCAACCTAAAAAGAAAAAATTCTCCTGGCAACTGTTACATAAAAACAGGCTTCCTCTTAAACTCCCGCCTCGGCTCGTGGATCTACAGAGGATCTGATTGGATGTTTATGGCCAACACGTCCGGAGGTAAAAGAAAGGTTTTAATTGGATCATAATTTATTACACCCTAATTGCTAAAACCTTGGTCTTTAAAGAAACAAACGTTGATTCAATGGACATTAATTGATGTTACTTTCTCTAAGAGTCTGAAAATATAGTTTGTGAAAAGTGCATAAAGACCTGGAACGATGCCAGTTCATGCCCCTGTGATGCCTGACCCAGAATTGGGCTATGGCAGTGAGATACCAAATGCCAGTCGAGAACCCAGGTGAGATTGGAAAACAGAAAACGGTGGTCGTGCCGTTCGCCAGTGCATTTAATGATAATGACTCAGCTGCTGCTGAGAGGGAGGTGAAGTGCTCTTTCAGTCCAAAAAAAAAGGGCTAAACATGCAGGAACAAGGTAGGAATTGTTCCATAAGGAATAACGGATACAGGCATGTTCATCTAAGGTTTGCTTTGCTGTCAGATCGTAGTTGCATTTCAGCAAACACTAAAAGCCAGTTCCAGTTTAACGAGATCCGTGTCCTCTGTCGGAAGCCTCTTTACGAAGCTTGACGGCGTGATAGGTACCGTTTCAGAAGCGTGTGATAATGAGTGTCACACATTTCCACGGACTGTGACAGCGCCGACCTTTTTAGGCTCCTTATCATCAGCCCCGTACCCTCGGCTAGCTAATCTATGAACGCAGGGCTATTTTTGCAGCCGCCTTCTCCTTTACGTAATGACCTTTCTCAGTTCGTACCTCTTTCTCTCTCTCTGTCTCTCACACTCGAAATGTGCCCGATGAGGCTTTCGCGCTACGTCACCGCGCCTCGTCGTTTCGCAAGACTCTCTTAAAGGACGAGAAAAAAGCTCTACGAGGCCGACTCTCGGCCCAAACTGAGCGAGCCGACGCCATTCTTCCGCCGGCAAAAGCAGAAATTAAGCAGATATTAATTTGACAGAAATCAAAGAAACCAGGGCAATCCTCTTTCTCATCCCGCCGAGTGGAGAAATGAGATTGTTAAGCCCTGCGGCAGCTTACATTTGTTTTCGCCGTCTCCGAGTCTCTGTTCCTTTTGGGGATTTATGAAGCATGGTAATCCCGCAGAAACCTCGCTTCACATTCTCTTTTCATTTGCGCGTGACGTTTTTATTCAGCACTCGCAGTGGAAGGACTTTTTGCATCTGAACGATCTGGTTTAGTGAGAAGTGGAGTCACTCTGTAAAATAAATTCAGTTTAATGCACACTCATTGGTAACGTTTCAAAAGCGTTAAAAGCAGCAGGTAAAGCGGGTTTTGTGTCGCTTTTGAGCTTAGACGCACCCCAGTGCCATCCCAACTGAAAATCAGGGAGAGTAAAAGTCTACAAAAATACCTTAATTGTTGTTTTAGCGATGTGCAAGCTGACATTATGGCGTATACCTTTGAAAAACTGGGGCTGCCACAACTTGGAGAGGTAAACGATCACGAAACGCCATTACGTTTCACTTAAAAATGGTGGCTGCAGCACAGACTTAGAGACTGTTTGGAAAAAGCTTTGTAAAAGTTTTCAAACACTGAAGGTGCCAAAAGTATGAGGACGTTTCAAACTGGCACAAAACAAACAGCTGGTTAAGTGAACTGTGCACAAGAAGAGAAAATACAGGAAGATGAAGTGGCGGAAAAGAAAACCAGAGTTAAATAAGATTTTTGACCTCTGACTCATTATTATAAATAAACTCATTATTAAAGCCATAAAGATGTTTGAATTCAACCCTTTTTCACATAGTGTGACAGTTATGGTTCAAATAACCTTGATAAACTGTTGAACTTGACTTAATGAAAATTTGTTCAGTCGTAAAAAGCTGCACCTGACTTACAAGTTATTTAACTGGACAATCAAATGTGAGGATGTTTCTTTATTTGAGATGCTGCCGGTTAATGGTTTGAATGAATTTTAACTTTGTGTCTTTGTTATTAGAAGGAAAAGAGTATAAACATGGATTTCTGTTAGAGCTGAACTAACTTAAATGTTCATTATGATTTTCTTTTTTTGTTGTTTATTTGGTCTTTGGCCTTGGCTGAAGCTGTGCTGGACAGATATAAGAACTAAAACTGACCAACCAAGCTGAGCAACAGTTACAACCAACATTTAGTTACAGTTATACAGATACAGAAAGCAAAAGTTCACATACTTTTACCATTCACAGAAATGGATTATTGTTATATGTCTGGCCGACAAAAAGTGTAAAGATCCTTTTATTCCTGACCAGAAAAGTAGGGTTAACTGAGAAACAAAAATAACAAATCAATCAGCAAATCATTTATAATAAGGTATGAAATAGTGCTGTTTTCGTTTGGTTGTTATTTTTTACTCTGAGTTATTATAAAAGCTTTCATTTGGAAATCATGTGAAGTGTTCACATGGTCCAAAACATGGCCCCGATTCAGGAGCCCACCCTCTGGGACCTGACCTTAGTCTTTGACCCTAGAGTGGAATAAATCCGACTCAGGGGACGTTTAGGTCCTGGTCCCCTCTTCATGTGCAGATGCCTCTATTTTTAGATCTTAGTGCATCACACATGCAGATTATTGCTTTAGATTCGAGATTTAGCGGCGGGTTGCCGTGGAACTTGATTTATAATCGTCACAAAACTGTGGTTAAGATTAGAGATTACCACTTATTTGGAGTCTTGTTGTCAAGGAAACTTCTCTGCCGCTTTTCAGAGCGAATCTCAGGACAAACCGTTTAGGGTGCAATGTTTGGACAGAGATTAAATCTTCATTCCACCAGCTACATCTTATTTTAAGAAAGAGAGAGCCTGTATTAGGCTACGCAGGGTCGTTCCCATCGCCTGTTCACGCCTAGAAGGATTTTCCCGGACTTCTGATTTGGCAGTAATGTATTTCAGATCCTCCGGCGCCATCGATCGAGCGCCGGCCGTTTTGATTAAACGTAGACGGCAGATCAATATCGTTTTAGCTCAGAGCGACGGCTCGATTTGTGTTCCGTTTGGATCAGATTTGTACGGCGAGGCGGAATGATTAGCTCATAAACAGCAGAAAGTTCTGTTCTGAGCGGCCGCCGTCATTCAGATTTGGGAAACGAACATTCATTTGGTTTCTAATTAAGGTTTAATCAGAGTGCAGTCACGTTCCTCGTTCTTTAATCTCACAGCCATGCTGCTTCAGTTTTGAAACGATTCATTATGTTAGATGGCACATGAAAAGATTAAATCTGATCAGGAGTCACAAGGACCTCCTTTAGTCCAAACGACTGGATCATAGGACAGGGGTGGAGCAATAAATCGATTCTGAGATGCATTGTGATTCTACAACTCTTCCATCTAACTCAGAAAGAGAAAAGAATTATAAACTCCATCTTTCATCCTCCAACTTTTCTTAGCAATGATTTGGGTTTGTGTTCAGTCATTAAGAAGCAGGACTTTAAATGTAAAGAGATTTCCTTTAAAAAATACTCTTAAAGGCTTTAATAGAAGAAAGAAGAAAATCGTCAGAAGAAAGATATTATAAAAAAGAAGCAATAGAAAACAGGAACAATAAAAAAACAAAAAAGTCTGAATGGTATAAAATGGAGAAAAGTTCCTTGAAAAGAAGGAACAAGAAGGAAGAAGAAAAGAACAAAAACATGGGAATTAGAATGGTATTCAAAGGGGAAAAGAAAGATATAAAAAGAAGGAAAAAAACAACATCAGAAGTTAAAAGAGACAATAATGCTGATGAGCAAAAAAAAAAAGAAAGAACAAAAAAAGAACAAGAAAAGTAACAGAAAACTAAAAGGAAGAAATCAGAAAATAAGGAAAATAAGAATGGTATAAAATGGAGAAAAGAAAAAGAAACATATGCAAAAATAAGAAAAAAATAACAAGAAAGACAAGAACATTATACAGAAGCAAAAAAATTCCAAGCTGAAAAAGGATGAAAATTTTTTGAAAAAAAAAAGTTGAAAAATAAAGAACAATTCAAAAAGAAAACGTAGCACAGAAAACATAAAAGAGAAATTAACAATATGAATAAATACATGAAAATATATTTGAAATATAAAAATATATTTGAAAAATGAAAAAAAAAAATGGAAATACAAGGAAAACAAATAAGAGGGAAAAAAAGAGAGTGAAGGCAAAAAAATAAACAAAACAAACATATAAACAATAATAAAATATATAAAACAAAAAAAAAAACAATGAATCATTTCAGTGCTTTATATTTTTATCCTGTAATCCACTATAGAAAAAAATATTTATTAATATGCAGTGACAAATAATAATGGCATGGCTTTCCTCTTAATCATACCTGAATTGAATAGTGAGGTAATTAGAGTTTCTGTTCAATAATAACAGTGTCGAATTGGTGCAAAAGTTTGAGCTCCTTCAAGACATAAAGTCTCGACTGCCTGGTTAATTCTTTATTAAATCTGAAAAGGTGTCACTTTAAAGTTTGATCCTGCAGACGTGGCACCAAAAAGTTAGGTTTTTTTAATCTGTTTCCTCACTAACGTTTCCTGATGGTTGTCAGAATCTGTCTTGTTTTTGACCTGATCCTAAACCTCGATGACAGGGTCTGTAACCAGGTGTGGGTGGAGCCTGTGATCGAGTAGGTCGTGAAATTTGACGTTTTTGATAACTGACAAGACCAGACGTGTGGCAGAGCCGGCGAGGTTCTGCCGGATGTGAATATTAATGTTATCTGATGAAAAGGCGAGGGAAGTTTGCTCGTCATCGCCGCGATGCGTCTTTTTCCTAAATCCGTCCGGACTTGAGAGCGACTTTGATGAATTCTAAATGGGTCACGGCGCTCGAGGTGCCAGGAACACTTTGCACCGTGTTTGATTCCAAAAACACAGAGAGACTTTCCGAAGGCCGGCGTTCCTCGCCTCCAAACCGTCGCTGAATCGTTCTGTAAAGCTTCGGAGGATTTAAAGGCCCCACCGTGCAAGATAACACCCGTTTCATTATCACTGTGCTCCTGGAGGATCTTATAAAGCCACAGCTTCATCTCAGGGCAGAAAACACACTTGCAGGTTACTCATGTTTCCGCAGAAGAAAAATTTAATGTGTGAATTCCCACTCGTTTGTACACACATCATGACACGAATGTACTAAATGAACATAAAAACACACATTTCAATTTCTTTTCAATTGCAAAATAAAGCAAAACGGTCAACAACACCTGTGCGGGAGACCACGCCCCCTAACCGACAATCAGACCACGCCCATAACCCAGCAATTCACAGGTACCGTAATAAGCATTCCTACCTGATGGTGGTGTCTGATCTCCTTATAAAGTGCAGCCACTCAGAGCTTCAGCAGCAAAGGAGCGTAGATCCGACTTCGTCTTCCTGATCACCCTCTGCATCCAGGCTTCCTGTTACAGCAAGAGATTGGAATATTAGTAATAAAAAAGGTTTTATTCAATTACAAAAAGCATGAACGCTGAACAGGACCTTGAAAAGAACCACCATGACCACTGAGGAACCATGCAGCAAGAGTGCATACTAAATAATAATAATAATATTAATATGTTGTATTTATACAGCGCCTTTCTAGTACCCAAGGACACTTAACAAGCCACACCCACAAGAAACCTCTATGGAAGGGTAGAAGAAGGGACGAATTGAGAAAAGATTTCTTGAAGGAGGAGAAAGAAGGAGTAGAGTCAAAAAGCTTGACGAGAGGAATTCCACAGTTTTGGGGCCATTACACTGAGTGACCAATTTGTATTTCGGGACCTCCAGGAGACCAGTGACAGAGAACCTGAGTGTTCAGCTTGGGGTATAAGGATGCAAAAGTTGTGATAAATAGCCTGGAGCAAGACCATTAATGGATTTGTAAGCTAGGAGCGAGACTTTAAACTGTATTCGCAGGGGGATGGGTAACCAGTTGATGGAGGATTGGTGTAATATGAGCTGATTTTTTTAGTATGTGTGAGGACCTGAGCAGCTGAGTTTTGAACATATTGGATACTAAAGTGTGTTCGCGTTAAAAAAAAAAAACACGCATTCAGCACCGAGAGTAACAATGTTTTGATAGTGTTTATAGGTTTAGAGCAGTAAGTGGTGATTAAATATCGACACTTGGTTTTTAGCGAACATGGTCGTAGTGAGGCATGCTGGGATACTTTGGGGTCGAATCTCTTTAGGGTAAAATGTAATTTGGGTGGTGTTTCTCTGAGGTGTGTTTACTTTGAGCAGGGTTTTTTTTTAGCAGGGTCTGTTTGGGGTGCGGTCTTTAAAATGGGTCTTTTTTTAAGTAATTCGTTTTAGGGGTTTGTTTATTTTGAGTGGGTCTCTTTGAAGTGGGAATCTTTTTGGTCAGGGTCTCTTTGGGGTGAGTTGTGTTTAGGCTGTGTTTTTTTAGGTTGGACGTTTTTGAGGTGTGATTTCTTTATTTGGTGGGTCTCTATGAAATAATTATTCTATAGGTGTAGTTTCATAGATGTGGGATTTATTTGAGGTGGGTTTCTTTGGGGTGTGGTTTCTTTAAGGTGGGGTCTCTGGGGTAGGATCCCTTTAGGGTGTGTTTTCTTTAAGGTAGGGTCTCTGGGGTAGGGTCTCTTTAGGGTGTGGTTTCGTTAAGGTAGGGTCTCTGGGGTAGGGTCTTTTTAGGGTGTTGTTTCGTTAAGGTAGGGTCTCTGGGGTAGGGTCTCTTTAGGGTGTGGTTTCTTTAAGGTGGGGTCTCTGGTGTAGTGTTTTTTTAATGTGTGATTTCTTTAAGGTGGGGTCTCTGGTGTAGTGTTTTTTTAATGTGTGATTTCTTTAAGGTGGGGTCTCTGGGGTAGTGTTTTTTTAATGTGTGATTTCTTTAAGGTGGGGTCTCTGGGGTAGGGTCTCTTTAGGGTGTGGTTTCTGTATGTCTGTGTGGTTTTTGTGTGTCTGTCTGTGTGTTTTTGTCTGTGTGTCTTAGTGTGTCTGTTATTTGAATGTTGTATGTAGTATTTGTGTTTTTATTACATCACACGTCCCTGGAGTTCAGGATCGAGTTCTATAAATATAATCTACTTTTGTTCTGGGAATTTAGAGCCGAGTGCGTGGGAGCAGACGCTGCTATGATGTTCATCCAATCAGAGTATACTGATCCTCCCTGCATCCAAAATGCAAAATGTTCAGGCGTGAGAGTTGTAATTATCAGACTCATGCTAAAACCTGACAGAGCACGTTATCCTCGCATTGACTGCGAGAGAGTCAAAGTGAGAGAGAGAGAGACAGAGAGAGATAGAGAGGGAGAGAGACAGACAGAAAGAGTGACACAGAGAGAGAGAGGCCAAGAGAGAGACACAGAGAGAGACAGACAGAGAGACAGAGACACAGAGAGAGACTGAGAGACAGACAGAGAGACAGAGAGAGAGAGACCAAGAGACAGACACAGAGAGAGACAGAGAGACCGACAGAGAGACAGAGACACAGAGAGACAGAGAGAGAGAGAGACAGACAGAGAGAGACCGAGAGAAAAACAGAGAGAAAGAGAAAGAAACAGAGACAGACAGAGAGACAGAGACACGGAGAGAGACTGAGAGACAGACAGAGAGTAAGAGATACAGACAGAAAGAGAGTAAGACACACAGAGAATGAGAGAGAGAGACACAGAGAGAGACCGAGAGACAGACAGAGAGAGAGAGAGGAAGACACTGAGAGACACTGAGAGACAGACAGAGAGAGACAGATAGACAGACAGAGACAGAGAGCTCCAGATGCAGCTCAGAGTGTGTTCTGATAAGCTCAGCTCTCTGCCACTGCCAGGATTTAAATGGGGTTCCCAAAAAAGCAGACAGGTAATTCTATATTTATACACACACACACACACACACACACACACGCACGCACACACAGTGAAAATGCAAGTTAGCATCCTGTCTTAGTGTGATGAGGGAATAAACGCTACAGGAAACAGACACGGACAAATTAAAGCAGATTAGTGTGAGGACGCTGCTGAGAAGTGTTTGTTTCATCAGAACATATCAGGTTACATCACTCCCATCCAATACCAGTCTAGCGGCTGTAAGTGGGACGTACTGAAATAGGGGCACACCGGGGTAATGCACTTAAAGGTAGTGCACTTTGGGGTAGTGCAATGAGTGAACTTGAGGCGAAACAGCATTTTATGCTTCAAATACACATCCATGAATACAGCAAGTAAAGTCTTTTAGGGCCAAGAATAGAGCAACAGTGGCAAGGAAAAACTCCCTAAACATTATAAGGAATACATTTTTGACTAAAAAAGGGACCTGTTTAGGTGATTTAGATGATATATATAAGAATAAAATGAATTCATTCATGTAGTCAATTAAGTTTGTAGTAATAGATAACAGAAACAAACTAAATATTAACAGATACATGAAATATTGAATAAAATAGCATAAGAAATAGTTGTGGCGCTAAAGGGGGCACCCATCTTCCAGGATTATTTCGTTTTGTTTTGATACACTGCTCTAGAGCATTAGTGGAAGATGGAGCCTCAAACTCTTGTAAGAGAAAAACAAAAAAGTGGAAAGTAGATCTGTTATAAAGAAGGTTACATCCCTAAAGCATCTACAGCTTGATCTCGAGCTTCAACAGTATAACAGGTTTGATCAACTGTGCTCTCGAGCTTAAGCTTAAATAAACAAAGATTAATGTGGCTAGAAAAACTTCTCTAAGTTCCTATTGATGATAAGTAATATTTAGTGTTTTAAATGATCCAACAGGAAAGAAGTCGTTTGTAAGTTTGGATTTTATCTTCCCATATAAACCTTGATTAAACACTTAAATGTGATTCCTTTCCTTTTGTGGATCACAGCTTCGATATATCAACTGCAGAGATTACTTTTGATCAGTAGGAATTAGAGAGATTTGGTTTCCTAGATCATTGTTTTGGAACATGAAAGCATGTTAAGCTTTTTTCATTATAATAGGTTTAAATTGGAAGAAAAAAGCGTAATGATTGCTTTTAAAGTAGAAATACGTGTTTATTTTTTAACCGTTATCATTCAACTTTTGTCACATTTTTAATTACCATTTTGGACTCGATAAGAAGAAACTCTTAGGGCATTAAGAGGTGATCGAATAGGGACACTTGGAGCTAGTGCACTTCATAGTCTTGCTTAATGAATGCTGATGGAATGGAACCTGACTGTAGTGCATTTGGACGAATTTTGAGCACAGCCTTGCAGGAACAAGTGTAAAAATAGCCTTTCTGCTCAGTACTTCAAACATTCCTTATAAAACACACACACACACACACACACACACACACACATGCACACGAGCCACAACCTCCTAGTGGTTTTGTTACTGGTCCACGTAAACATAAAGTTTGATCCTAAAGGGTTTATGTAACTTTTAAACGTGTCACTCTTTAATCACATCGTTCGGAATAAGTTTTATCTCTTTTTCTTCTTCTCCAGACCCTAAGGGTGTATTATTAAGATGGTTAAAGCTTAAGGACCTTTAATCGGACCCGTTTGCAAAGTTCCTTTTCAAACTCTGACTTTTCATATTTCATCTCTCCATCATTTTGTCCACCACGCTCACTTCAGCTCCCATACTCGAGTGGTAAAGGATCGCTCCAGCCCGCGCTGCCTGTCAGCCAGTTACAATGCAAATCACGGCCAGAATTGCTCTTTTCGGAGAATAAGGTAGCGATTGCTGCGCTGCTTTAGTCATATATTGACTTTTCTTTCTGTTCTGTCATCCTGCCATATGTCTCTAATACCCACATTAGCATTTAAATTCTTTTCTCTACGCTGCTACATTCAGGAGGCGTTTGCCAAAGCACTATGCCATATGAATAGGATATATTTTTTTCTCCAGCAAATCTTTTGGGGCTGAAAAAATCATTAATATTCATCTCATCCAGCGTCGAGGAGCTCGTAATTAGATGGTGATACTAAATTATGGAAAATCCATACGATACAGATTCAGAAGATGGAACAGAGATACACAGAGGTTCCACAGCACGTCTTATCAGTATCCTTTGTTTCCTAAATACACAAAAATTGTGCCTGAAAGCCCCAAGAGTTTGGCTTTTTAGGGGACGCCAAAAGTGTCTTTGCTTCCAAGAAGGTTTTTCAGCTTTCAGACAAAAATGGAGCAGTTAATGCCGCTTAAGCCTGAAACAGATCCTCTGTTTCAAATGGGTCTGAATATGAAACTTTTTTCAGAACAAATCACTTTACTCGCTGTTTGCACCGAGTTTAATTCAGATTCTGCTTCATAATCGCTTTGGATTGGAGTCTGGATCAGGAAAGCAGGAAATATTAGTTGAAGCTAAGCTTTATTAATTAAAGTAGTTCAGATTTAGTGAGGTAGAGATTTCTTTAAATCAGTGAATCATTAATAAAAGATTCATGTCCTTTTTGTTTGGCTAGTCAGTGTTTGATTCTTTGAATCAGTGAATCATTTTCTCTTATTGAGAATTGTTTGATCCCGGTTCCTAAAAGCGGTAAGTGGTTACTATACAAAAAAAATTAACTGATCTTACAGTCAGCCAGCCATTGTTTAAATAAATGTAACATGGGTTTTGTGACTATTTTGTTCATCTAATTTAGTAAATCAGTTTTTGATTCTGTGAATCAACTAGGTCATCACTAAGATTAATTTTCCCTGTGATCATCGGGGCACTGATTGATTCAATGAATCATTATCTCTCATTCAGAGTGAGTCAATATCTGAACCACTGAATCATTTGCACCTCTCCTATTCGGTCAGTTAATGTTTAAATGAATAATGTATAAGATATGGATTGCTCTGATTTAGTGAGTCCATTTTTCATTAAGCGAATCACTTGGTGATCACTGAAAATAATTTCTGTCATGATAAGCAGGACAGTGATTAATTCAGTGATTCATATGATCCTTTTTCTTACAGGGAATCAGTGTATGATTCAGTGAATCATTCAGTCGTGTTTTTTATAGGGAGTCAGATTTCATTCAGTGAATTGTTTGGTGATCACTAAAATTCATATCTTTCATGATCAGCAGGACAGTGATAGATCCAGTGAATCATTTGTTCCTGTTTCTTATAGGGAGTCAGTGTATGATTCGGTGAATCATTTGATCCTGTTTCTTACAGGGAATCAGTGTATGATTTAATGAGTTATTCGGTCATGTTTCTTATAGGGAGTCGTGATTCCAAATCACTTACTCCCAAACAATATTCTCTTCTCTGTTCTTGCTCTCAGATACTCAGTGTTTAAACTAGTGAATCATTATCTATTCATATTTATAGGAACCTTCTTTGTGAGTGAATAAAGACATAACCATAATCTTTCAGCAGAACTGAACGAAGGTCCGTTAGGAAGAAAGAGATTTCTCGTTATGTGTGAGAATGTTAAAATGAGCAGCGAATGAACCGAGTCCGTCTATAAAAGCATGACTGGCCACTCTCCCTTTTCCATCTCTTTTTCAATTTAGATTCAGTGATGAATCTCGAGTAAGATTAGAGAGCGCGTAATGAGTTTCAGGATCATGTTGAAAGATCTTCAATCTGCAGCCTAAGTAAGGCGGTGGCACTGTATTTCATCGTAATGGCCTCCATTTGATCAATCAGGGCCGAGCAGGTAGCAGAAAGTGGAGTTGGCATGGAGGTTTTTTGGGCGCTCCTGGAGCTCTCGAGCCTGATGTTTATGGATAAGCTGCTGAATATGTATGGAGCAAATTATGGCTTTCACCTCGGCACTGGCGTCCTTTATTTCCCCCTGAAGAGGTGGCTGAAATTAAATCACTCCACTCCACTTACTTCACCTGCTGGACTGTCACTTATTTTGAAGGACAAGATGCTTTGGCTTCCTGTTACGTTCGGGGCTAAAATGCCATCTGGGGGAAATCCGAAACTGCCGCCCGCGATGCAGGGAGGATTAAAAACACCGATGTTTCAGTCCACGTGAAAGAAAAACATCTAAACGATCTTGGCTCCACAGAGCCGACCCTAATTTAGCAAATCATTGGTTTTCTGTTTATCGTATTCTCTTTGGAAGCCATCTCGCCCCACTCGGCTGCTCTCTAATGGGATTTGTCGAGCTGGAGGTTTGATTGTGCCCTAACTATTTTCAGAGCGCTATCTCTGGAAATTAAAAGAACTTCCTAACCAGCTGGGTGTAGATTATACGATACGATATCACGATCATGCTCTCGCTCTTTTTGGATAGAACAAGGTCATGCTGATTACAACTTCATTAAAGAGCTTTAACAGCTTTGAGACGCTGATTTATCACCGATAAGCAGGCCTTATTAAAGCAGAAACAAGCACTTATAATGAGATAAACACCATTGGCCACGCTTCGTAATTTAATACAACCGCCTGGGACGTCATCGCCTCATTATACGACCAAAAAACATACAATAGCACAGTACGAAGCAGAACGATCGTGTTCTAAATGTAAGAAAATCAGACTTATATGCACTCGATTACAGCAAAGAACGACAGAGAAGAACAAAGAACATGAGGTAAAATATATTGTTTATTATCTATTGTATTTAATTGGATAAAAAAGCATTAATGTGTTCATTTAATAAGTTTGAAGTTTCATATTTTAATAGTTAGGTGTAACCGTATCATTTCTGGACCTTTAAAGAAAAAGAAAAATGCCACCTTGCTGCACCTTGTTTTTCCTGTTTAATGTTCTTTAACGTTTCTTTAATGTTTCGTAAATATAGGGGAACCTTAGACGCTGCAAACGAATTCAGGATATTTTGGGAGCAGCACGTTTTAATGTCAATTAAACGCTCCTTCCTTAATCTTTAACAAAAGCTAAAAAAAACATTAAGGAGGAATTAAGGGGTTCATACCACATCAAACAATTTACGGGCCAATTACAACGGGTCTGTTTCCAAATGAAGGTTCTTTTAAATCACATTTCGGAGTTCCGCATCATTTTAGTGGTAAATTGAGAGACGTTTTAAGTCTACTTTAAGTGACCGAAAGTAAACAAAACAATTAGACAGCTCACTTTAGCAGGTTATTTACAAAAAAGGCAAACATGCTGGTAGGACATGTAGATACTGCTTAAATAAAACACAGTTTAGGAATAAATTTAAAACTCACAAACACAGGGACTGGCTGGCAGAGAAACAGTGAGGGTAGACCTCAGAAATACAGCTCACCAGAGTTGGGATACGAACCAGGAAGATTTACCAGCACTGTACCATTGGGCCAGACCAGTTCATGTCCCACTAACGACTTCAGCCATGGGGGTGCTTTTGGTATTTTGTTGTGTGGGGAATAAGTCTGCAATGAAACAGTGATATTATAATTATTAATAGATTTACTAATGGTTTTATTACTATTCTACTGTTTTTCTTCTTCTATTATTATTATTATTATTATTATTATTATTATTATTATTATAAAAACAATACTACTAATACTAATACTAACAATAATAATAATAATAAAGCATTTCATATCAAATTAAATAAAATTCTATTATTATTATTACTATTATTATTATTATTATTATTATTATTATAACAACAATACTACTACTACTACTAATAAAGCATTTAAAATCTAATTAAATCTAATTATTGTATTATTATTATTATTATTTATAATAATATTATTATTATTATGCTATTAGTAGTAATTTATTCATTCATTTTCATTCATCTTATCCGCTTTATCCTGGTCAGGTCCACAAAAGAGCTGATGCCTAGCTGGCAGCACAGAGCACAAGGCAGGAGCAATCCTAGACAGGGTACCGATCCTATTATTAGTAATATAATAATAATTGTTTGTTTCCATGATAACTAATAAATATTTAATATGGCGATACATCGTGTAGCTGATTATCGTTCTGCTCTTCAATAACTTGGTTATGAAGCTCGGTCCGATCTGTATTCGGTAGCCGTTCGTTAATTAGCGTGCACGTTATCGCAGTCGAGCGCTGAGTGACAAAAACATCAGGCCAAACAGATAATGCATCCCTGGCTGGCTAACGATAAGGCCCAGCTATTTTCTGCTCTTTGTCTCACTGCCGTCTGGAAACTGACTCACATTAGCCTCACTGCTTTGTTTGTTTCTTTCTTTCTTTATTTGTATTTACACATTTTATTCTTATTTTCTGCAGCTCTTTGGAGCACACAGGCGTGACCGGCGCTGCAGAACGCTGATCTTGATAAGAGTTAGCTCAGAGCTGTGTGCTCCACGACCACCTCCAATGCATATCAAGTGATACAGCAGAGAGAAAAAAAAAAGATAGAAAGAAAAATCTCCATTAATGGCTTTTTGAGTTTAACAGACGGAGCTGTTGCTTCTAGCAAATGGTGAAGCTTAACACTGATACACACACACACACACACACACACACACACACACACGCACACACGCACAGACCTGGCTACATTCCCATATGTAAATAACACAGGACACGCCCACTCGCAGCAGTTCTGCCATGTAAGGACACACCCACCAGCCACGGCCAGAACTGAAGGATTCACCAAAGATCTAAACACACACACACACACACACACACAGACGGTATGTGTCACGGTTAAAGTAACCTGTTGTTTCTGAGCAGTGAAGCTCTATCAGGGTCGATTAGTTTCACTCTGGTCTTCCACAGGGGACAAAGGACTGAGAATGATTAAACGAATGAATGGATGGATTATTCATAGAATACTGCACGGAGCCAGGAAGATGGATGGCATGGCAGATGGACATGTGAATGAATGAATGAGTGGATTTCATAGAGCGTACTGTTCGCATTCACAGATACATGGAATGGCATTTGGTTAGAGGAATGAATGAATAAGCAAATGACCTAGGAGGTAATTAAATAATGGATACTATAAAGAATACTGTGTGCAGACAGGTTGAGAGATGCCTGGTTAACAAATGAACAAATGAATGAATCAATGAATTAATTGAGAAACAATAGATATATAAAAGTAATAGGTAATATAAAGAATATGATATGCAGACTAACAAATGGATGGACGGATGGATGATTGGTTAGATAAATAAATGGATGAATGAATGAATTAAATAACTCGGAAATATCAGAACGTAACAGACAACATTGAATACAAAATGCAAACAGATAGACCCATGGATGAACGAATGAATGATGGAAGTAATGAACAACGGGGATGTTAATGATGTAATGGTGGATGATATAAAGAGTACCGTATGCGAACGGATAGGTACATTAATGAATGAATAAATGAATGAATTGATGGATGAATTAATGAATTCATGAATGAAGGGGAAAATCCACAAATAGGTAATATGTAAAATACTTTATTCAGACAGAGCGAGGGTTGCCTGATTAGAAGAATAAAAGGGTAGCTAAATGAATGAATGAATTAATTAATTAAATAACTAATGGCTGAATGACTGATTAAGCAAAAGACTGACTGACTGAATTAATAGATTAATTAATGATACATAGCTACATGAATGAATGAATGAATTAAATAAGTAATGGATGAATGACTGATTAAGCAAAAGACTGACTGACTGAATTAATAGATTAATTAATGATACATTGATAAATGAATGAATGAATGAATGAATGAATAAATCAATGAATGTATGAATTAATGGATGACTTATGGATTAATAGTAAGTAATGGGCAATATATAGAATACTGCATACAGACAGATATATACATGAATGGATGTTCGATTTGTTGTATCAATGTTTAGATGAACGAATGACCGGATGAATGAATAAATTAATTAATTAATTAATGTAATGGGAGGAAAAAATGCTTAATGGATAATACAGAGAATCTTGTATGAAGACAGTTAGGTGGCCAGGTGGATGAATGTTTAGATGAATAAATGAATGAACAGATGAATGGATGAATAGGGTTAAGGATGATATAATGAGTATATTAAGCAGGGCAGTGGTGTAATGTGCTGATTTCAGTAAGTTAAGGGGTGAATGACTGATGCATTATTAAGCACTGCAGGCTGAACCTCTTTCATTGCAGTATGAATTATTTCACACTCACACCATAGAAAAATACAAAGGACCAGTGTGTGTGTGTGTGTGTGTGCACGCGTGTGTGTGTATATGCCGCCTCATGCAGTGTGACTGACCAGTGAATGACACACACATTCTCAGCAGTGTCTCTGACATGTGTCATAATGTTTGTAATTGTGTCACATGAAACCTGATTTAAACAGCCTGGAATAAACAGATGTGTGTAAACTCTCTCCAGCCAGAGTCATTCATCCATCCATCTACTATTCAATCATCCATCCATCCATCCACCACCCATTTATCAGTTTAATCACAGAGAATCAGGATATATTTCAGCATGTAGTTTATAGATAAATGTGTTGTTTGGATGAATAAAGTCCATAGATAGATCAATTAAAGAAATGGATGGATGGGTGATGATATGGTGGTGGAAGAGATTGCAAAGTAGTTTACAAACCAAAAGAATTGATGGATGGATGGATGGATGGATGTCCATTTGATGGATGGACCACTGGATTGAAGACAGAGATAATTGGGCGATGGGAAGGGTACATGGATGGCTGGAGAGTTTTTTGGATGGATGTATGGCTGGATGGAAGATGGGAAGAGGCTGCATGTATAGATGGGTGTATCAGTATATTAACGAGTGAGGGATGGATAGAGTAGTGGATGTAGTCCGTAAATACATAAATAGATCGGGTGGATGGATCTTTAAATCTTTAGAAGAGATTTGTGAACATTATAGAAAGTATATAATGGGTGGGCGGATGTTTGGCTGATTTGCTTGATGGATGCACAGCTGGATATATGCAGGTGAATGCATGGCATAGGTGGGTGTATTAGTAGCTGGATGGTTGGATAGACTTGTGTGTGTGTGTATATATATATATATATATATATATATATATATATTGTTATGGTCCTAATAACCAGTTGGTCCGATTAAATGAACATGCCCTATGTTACAAGACGAGACGTGCAATGTAACATATTAAATGTTTATTAAACCTTTATTGCGCGATTTACACGTATAGCGAACGTACAAACAAGAACTACTG
>JAVSBV010109722.1:0-22115 GCA_033117975.1 Parotocinclus spilosoma | reverse complement strand
CTGTTTACCGTATTCATATTAAAACCACTTATTCTGCATCTACGTCTCCTGTCCGCTCCTTTAAACCAGTTGTGACATTTTACCTATCATTTTAGCAATTTTTTACAGTTATAAAATTAAAATAGTTTTTCAAAAAATAAAAAATGCATGTAATTTTACAGTAAATTTCCTTTTTGTGATAGGTAAAAACTATCTTTTTTAGTTATGAAATGGTATTTCGGAAAAAATAGTCATGTAATTTTACAGTACATTTCCCTTTTAAACTGTTTGTTGAATGTAATTTTAAACATTTTTACAATTATAAAAATGTTAAACCAAATCTTTTAAATACGTATTTTTTGATAAATCCATATAACTCTTTTACAGTCAATCAGTTCTGTAATAGTTATTTGTCATTATAGCCATTTTAACAATTATAAAATTTTAAAGTATGTTATTTCACAGAAAATGTTTTATATAACATTAATACTGTTAGGATTGTGTGTTCAGCCGTCCTCGCCAGTCGCCATTACAGAGTCATTGGTGGGACGGCTTATATCCACTATCTTAATTATGTCCAGAACCCGAACAGCTGCTTCGCGTCCTATAAAGGCGTGGTTCTTGGCGCTGTTCGGGGCCAGGTCATCTTCATTCAGACGGGATTCCATCTCCGTTCGGTTTGTGTGTCTGACCACCGGCGCCCTTGCACCCTTCCGCGTTCCCTAGAGTTAGTGGTTAAGTCCGGGGGCTTATTAGGACCGGTGGACTGGTATGGGTGGGTAACCCCCGAGGTACTTAATTTGTTAGGGGCACTTTTAGGGTTTTCCCGTTCTGTACTTGTGCGCTCCTCGCCCGCTTTGAGCTCGTGCTCTTCGGTCGTCGGTCCCACCTAGCCTCACTTCAGCCGGGAGTTCGTTCTGAGGTGTGTGCCTCGACTAGAGTAGTCACCGGGTAAAAACGCACTCTATAAGACGTATCCCGGTTTTGGTTTTTTAGTATTGCATGCACTTTCGAGCTCACTTTCGCTTCCTGCCGTTTGGACTACCTACGTTCCTCACCATTAAAGAGACGTTCCTACCATGCCTTATGCACGTTTGCCCCAACTGACGCTTTGGCGTCCTCTCGCGACTAGGTCACGTGTTGCTCCCACTTGGGACGCAACTTGGCGCGCCCCTTTATCCTTTTGGTTTCATTATGTTAGGAGCCTTACGCTCCGCTCTTCATCCCTTTTCAGTTGTTCTATATTATTTCCCCATTCTTATTATACGATGTGGGATATGCTTATCCCGCATACTTGGGTCCAATTAAAAACACCACCACATCTCGTAACAACAACATTATGTAATAGAGGTGTTCTACTTCATTTAATCAAGTGGTGGGGTCAGTCAATGGTATTGATTCATTCATCCTCAGAGAACTGCCGGGGTATTGTCATGCACCAGGAGGTACCCAGGAACCACGGCACCTGCATAGGGACTGACAATGGGTCCAAGGATTTTATCCTGATACCAAATAGTAATCAGGGTACCATCCTTTTAGGTATATGTCTCCCTAGACCATCGCCAACACACCACCAAACCTGTCATCCTGAATGATGTTGCAGGTGGTGTCTCCAGATCCTTTCATGTCTGTCACGTACCCAGGTGAAGCACAGGGCACCAGTGGCAGATCTGGCAATGGGGCTTGGTAGTGAGCACAGGGCCCAATACAGGACATGCCGGCCCTTAGACCACACTCATGAAACCTGTTTCTGATTGCTTGGTCAGACACATTCACACCAGTGGCCTGCTGGAGGTCATTTTGTAGAGCTCTGGCAGTACTCATCCTGTTCTTCCTTGCACAAATATATCAGTCCTGTTGAGGGGTTAAGGACCTTCTACTGTGTTGTCCAGCTTTCCTAACGTAATTGTATGTCTCCAGGACTAATCTCATACTCTGTATAATGTGCTGGAAGACACAACATTCTGGCAATGGTACATATTGATGTGCCACTGTGCAGGAGTTGGACTCTCTGTGCAACCCCTGTAAGGTCCAGGTACCTCACCATTGTAATAGAAGTGAAGTTGAGCCCAGTCAACTGCAAATCTAGGGAATTAGCCAGAAAATATGAGTAGGGACAAAATGTCAATGTTCTCCACTTATTACACCATTCATGTTTTGGGGGTCGTCTCATTGTTACTCCTCTAGTGCACATTTTGTTAATTTATTTACCACCAAAGGAACTGAAACTGAACCTTACCTCCCCCCAATACTTAACTGAGCTGATCAATATCCCAAAAGTTGAATTTAGTTAATACTATAAAATTAATAATATTAATACTAATAAGTGGTGCTGTAATTTTTGAGCAGTGTATATTAAATTAAATATATGGAGAATTAAATATGGCCATTACACCATTGCTAAAACAATGGAATATCCTAATGACTTAAAACATTTGCTCAGTTCTATACACTTGGATATATTTTTTTACTGTACAATTATTTTAGGTTTTTTGTATGGTTACACATAGTATAACAATGGTTAGAGTGACTGTGTATAAAATAATTTAAAACCACAGCTGTAATACATAACATGTCCTTCCTTTAAACCGGCAAAAGACTTGTATTTGGGTATGGGTACCTTTGTGCAGCCTCCTTTCTGGGTATCAGCACACCACTTACTTCGAATGCAAATCGTAGTGTTCAAGGGCACAGGTGCTTGGTAACCTGTCTTTTACTTTTGCCACCTGGGCAGAGTTCTAAGGCTACAGCGTGGTATGGTTTGGCAGTCATTTTTTGCCTTGCAAACTAAAATGTTAATTTATACAGGCTAAGTATTGTCCACAGGTAATACACAGCTATGTGCTTAATGGGTATTTACCTTTGGTTTCTTTCTTCAGACATGTAGTCTCATTTTAAGATCTTGTCTAACTCCACAGAACTACTGTCTTCAAAATTTCAGTAAACCAGTGCCATAATGCAGTCTCAAACCGATCCAGGGAGAAGTTGATTATTTTCCAATATAAGCACAACCTGGAGTCTTATTCCGCTTATACAAAGCTGTATTGCCACAGACTTTTCAACAAGTCATGAAATTTAACCATTTATCTTAATTTTTTTGTGTGGTTATTTTTCTGCTTTCAGAAGCTGTAACTCCAGTAGTGTTCATATATGAGTATTTTACTGCTTACAGATTTGGTGGCCAAAGCAAGCCCATCCATAACCATGCAGCTTCTGGGTAAATAGTAATTCCTCTTTTTTACATTGAGATAGCATCACATCGCTTAGACCAATGATAAGTTTTTAGCAGCATCCTCAACACTCGTCTTTTGCTTCCAGACTGGAATTCAACCAAACAAATCGGAACTGAACAAAATAACGTGACAAAAAGTGAAATTAATAAAAGTGACGTGCATTATAATATGTCTTACATTTCTGATATTTTCAAAAATGCTTTATTCATTTGCCTTGCTGCAACCACGACTACCCACCACCAGATATAGCTCCGTGCCCCCCACTTTTGACATGGTATTACACAATATATATTTGTATTTTTATATTTTAATAATTATTTATGCTGCAATACAACTTCATCATTGGTACATACCTACTGTGTGTATGGATAATCACTGTGTGGTTTAGATTAGTGGGATTAGAACAGAAAAGCAGGAAGTATTTAGTCATTTAGTAATTCCTGTGTGGAATTTAAAATGTCCTTGCCCTCCCTCTCTGGCTTGTCTTGTCTTTCAGGGAGCAGAATCATACTTACTTTGTACTTACCTGTGGTGCCTTTGTAGTTAAGATACTGGACTATGGACCAGAAGGTCTAGGGTTCACTTCTGTCATGCTGCCACTGTTGGGTCGTTGAGCAAGGCTCTTAACCCACAATTGCTTGGATTGTAAGATTCTATTAGTTGTAAGGACATATCCTAAATGGTTGAATGAAAATGTAAATTTAGGCCACCCAGGTTGAGTACAAACTAGAAACATATTTCATACTATGCGCTTAGCTATACAGCTGTATTACTTGTTAGAAGCCATCTAGAACAGAACAGAACGTCCACCACAGTTGCAAACATTTTCATGCCAAGTGTTTGTTTATGACACTGATTTATCATAGCCGCCTATGTAAATGTGAGTGTGCTTCCATGTGATGTGAAATCTGATGTGCTTTCTTCAGTTTGTGATCTATAAGAAAGCAGTATCTGTAAATCCAGATGTTCTGCTTTCCTCTTTTGTCAATTGCCTCTGCAACATAGTAATATTTACATACTCAAATCACCTACTTACGTTGGGCAGTGAAGAAAGCATCGGGCAGTTGTCAGTAAGCAGGGTCATTACTTCAGGGGATGTGCCTGGAAATGTGGCAGAGGTTGAAAAAACAAGTGCTGGTGAGTGTGTGCCCCGTTATTGTGTAAGGGTCAGACAGTCATTTAACCTGTCTGAGCTGAGCATTGGAGGGTCAAGGGGCTGGAGATGAGATTCCACCCACTTGCAAACACAAGCTTGGTTCACATTCTGCTGCTAACTGATACCGCTTCCTGCCAGTATTGCCCATTTGGTACCATCTAGGCAGGAATTGATGACTTCTGGCTGGGTTCCAAGAGCCAACGTGTGTTTCTATCGTTTCTCTCTTTGTGTCTACACTGTAAATGTGATCAGCATGGCTTTAATGGGAAGAACGGTGTAGGCCTGCCACCTTGTGGTTAGGTGTTCGTGTTTTCTCCTCTGGCACTCGTTCTAAACACGCAGGCCTAGTTATGGCACATGATGCCGTGAGTGTGAAAGCGCTCCTGCGTTGGTGCCAGACTGTGTGTATAATACGGGTGCATCCTGGCATTCATTTGCCTATTGATTGTGTTGTCAGATGACGGGGGAGGGTTGGTTTGAATGTAACACGACCTGATTGACTGTGACATTCGATGGTGTTGACACGCCAATTTGGGATCCGTCCAGCATGATTTCTCTTCATTTATACTAACCACAGACAGCTCATCTTGTAGCGATGACTTTAAAAAGGCTATTTAGTATGGTAGGATTGAATTTGGGAATTTATCCTGATGGTGCAGTTCATTCTGAATTAACTGTGAAGCCTGCCCTGGGACAGCCTCACCTCATGGCCATTATAAGCAGTGGCACATTGCTCCTGAGATTCTCTGTACTATTACTATGGTACATTACATTTAGAGCTTGTAGCATTTACTACTATCCAGGGATAAATATAAACAAGCTTAGATGTGGTAGGCTTTCTCAAGAGCCTCCTTTCGAAGGAGTAACATATGCAGTGTGTAGTGTATGTTGGCCAGCAGCATATGCTTTGGAACAGCGTCTTTGCACTACCAAACTGTCACTGCTGGCCCCTTAAGCAGCTTGACTTCACATTGTTTGGGGAGAATATCATAAGCAGTGGAGTGTGGTCAGGCCCTTTCAACCCTTCAGATAAGGGGAAACAAACCAATGTATATAAAGTGTTAGATAAATACATAAAGTCAATCAAAAACATCATCCATTTCAAAAAGCTACTCTGCCTTTTCTTGGTTGCTACTTGACACATCTGACTGAGAGTGCTACTGACCAATCAAAAGTGCTCATTAGAGCGACTCCTGTATACACTGTGTTTGTGTAAACCATTTGATAATAATTTGAATAGCTTCTGATAGTATGAGCACATAAACAAACAAGGAATTTGACCAATCAGATTTATGATTTTCCCTAAGATGATTTGGCCAAAGAGGTCTGGATACTTCGGGACCCAAGGACGTAAGTGCTACGTATTCATCATTCATAAACAAATGCCACAGTCTATACACATGCTAATTTTGGTAGGCAATATTAAACTGTGACTTGCAAGGAAACATGAAATAATTCAGCAATGTCAGCCAAGTCTACCCAAAAGTTAATAGACCATTTTCTGGCAAAGGAAAAACTTTATTTTCAAATTAGGACTGGTAAGTTTTGTGGAGCTACCCTGGCATACTATGTATATGAAAAATACTCATTCTTAATTTGCCTGGTATACTTGTGGCAGCACAGTGGTTCGGTGGGTAGCACCGCTTCCTCATAGCAAGAAGGTCCCTGTTTCAATCCCAGGGTGGAGCAGCCTGGGTCCTTTATGGGTGGTGTCTGCAAGTCCTCCCCATGTCTGTATCGGTTTACTTCGGGTACTGTGGTTTCCTCCCAAAGATATGCTTTTAAAGTTAAAAAAAGTGGCCCTTAGTTTGTGACTGTGAATTGCCAGGTGGGCACTGGATGGTTTGTGACCCCATGTAGATTAAGCAGAATATAATGGATGGATTGATGTTATACTTGTAGGATTTATGAATTAGTTTCGTATTTTCTATCTTAAAATCAAGCAAATAATATTAATTTACTGTATGAGTTATGGTTGGGTGTTCAGGTATGTAGCAGAAGGGCTGCCAACCTTTCTTTTTCTGTGTAAACATGTCATGTGAGCCTGAGCATGTGTTGCTTTGATCCCACACAGGGGATTGTTCGTTTATGCTTAGTGTTCAAAACCGTTGACAGCTTTCTTAACTACTTGTATTTACACTTAAAACAAGTTTTGAAAAGCTGACATGCACCGATGCTTGCTTTAATGCTTGCTTTGAACACTCGCTCACTTAACTAATTTTGCTTCCGCTCTCATGCGCTTGTTTATTATTATGCGTAGTCTCCATAGCAACTGTTTATTGCCGAACTTGTTCCCATAAAATGAATGAGGGAAAATGTCTTTGCACCTTTAAACAGCTTTAAATAATCTCTTTAATTTAGTTGAAATTCAATCAGATCTCACTTCCAAACACACTGGCATCTAAAACCCAAATATAAGAATTAGTACTGCCACGCTAAACCACATTTGGAGAAAATTATTTGGCATCCTAATCATTCAAACAATTATAAATAACAACTACTGACATAGGAATAGTACCAAAGCAGTAACATCTCTAATCATGCATGCTGGAAAAAGTATAGCGCCCACGAAACACATATGAGTAAAAGTATACCCACACACACACACACACACACTTGTGAGAGAGAATATTGGCCCCCATACAGACATATGAAGAAAGGTATTTTTAACCCTCAAAGGACAAGAAAAATGTATTAGCACCCCATAAAACGTCCCACTGGTTTAAAGTATTGACACATTATTCTCCATGCTGGAGAAATTCTTGCCCCCCAGAGGGATTTGCTACCTATGTGCAACATCCTGCTTTTTTCAGGAAATACACTTCCTTGTTTCCAGTGTCAGGTCTACAATTGTGATTCAAATAAGAGGATTCCAGTGAATCTCAAGTGGCAACCTGTGCAGCTGTAGTGAACTCCATTTCCAAAATAATGGCAGCCACACAAAATATTAACACTTTGGGCATTATTCAATAACATTAACAATTTGGCCATTTTCACTTAGGGGTGTACTCACTTTTGTTGCCAGCAGTTTATATATTAATGAATTAATGAATTTATATATTAATAAATTGAGTTATTTTGAGGGCACAGCAAATTTACACTGTTATGCAAGCTGTATACTGACTACATTACATAGACAATAAAAAAGGTAACAAAATGTGAGGGGTGTACATACTTTTGTGAGATACTGCATGTTAGTTGCAGATCTACAACAGGTATGGATTATTTAACATATACCTAATCAACATCCATTTGCTTTAATGTCAAAGGTCTTAAGAATAGGAAACACAAATCTGTCTTGTATATATTGAATTCACATTAGAATGAAAAGTCTGGCAAGTTTTATAAAATGTAAGAAATACTATATAGTACAGTACTATACTAAATGGTATGGTTGTTTTTTAATTAATATTGTTTAATATAAAACAGAGAAATATAATATTGTTTAATATAAACAGAGAAATATAATATTTTTTAATATAAAAAACAAAGTATCTAAACTACTATGCAACTATGATAATGTCTGGTCAATGTCCATTTTGTTCAACGTCCTGATTTACAATATGTAACGTGTATGATAGTTGTACTTTGAAGCATGTGCCAAATGTCAAGGTGATTGCAGATGCAGTATGATGCAATATACAGGTCAAGCTGAAGTTTGCTTAAATAACACAAATGCCATTGTACATACTCACTGAAACTGAAATAAAGGTCTCATTTATAGCACAGGGTGTTTCAAATATTCAGACTTTAAGACTGCAGGATAAATTTAGCCTTACATTTTAAATGGGGGTACATTTATAGGCTACTGAATAATTAATTGGAACATCACACAGACTTGAGCTTGTATTATACTGGAGCTATCTAGACTGAATGGAGCCGTAGACTGAATGCAAAGCCAGAGAATTTTACATATAGCATTGTTAGAACAGGCATGAGCATGGTGCATCTTTTTCAGTATAAATATTACATTCATATTAATTTCCCTTCACCCTCCATTTGCTTTGCATTAGCAGCAAATGAACAAGCATTTACATGCCAGTATTTTGTCTTGCTGTTAAGCACATCTTAAACATAGAGATTGGCTACAGCATGCAGAGCATTAATTTGTAAAAAATGGTTTATCCAGGATTTTATTTAGTCTTTTTTGATGCCCCTGTTCCTTTTCCTGTGTATTCTCTCTCTTTCTTTGTCTCACTGTTCGCCATGCTCCGCCTGCTCTCTCACTTCATCAGAAAATGTTCATGTATTGTCTAAATGTTTACATTTAATTTTCACTTTATTTTACATTAATTTAAATAGCTCTTCACTCAAACAATTTGAACATTTAGTGGTCCATTTGAATGTTTTTTAACCCCCAAATTCAAACAGAAAGTCTGAACATTGGCACCCAGACAAAGCACATAATCCAGTCCAGTAAGTGGCGATAATCCACCGATATGCTATTCCAAACATTATAAAACCCAAAAGAAGAATAAGAGCTTATGGCATAATCATAGGTATATTATGTATATTATTTTATTGTTACAATATTCTATTGTAAATGGATATCATATTAGTTTAAGAGTGCAAATTCAGATAACCCCTCAGTCAAAGTGACACTGCGCCACTGATAAGACTTGGTGAATCTGCGTATTTAATGTATTGATTATTATTACATTTCTTTATCTATGCCTATTCATTCATTACATAGAAATACAGTTGTGAAAAACAGTCATTTGGGGGTTAGGAACATTAATAATTTACATAATTTCTTATGGGGAAATGTTGTGAGTTACAATGTATAAGTTTAAAGTGCTAGCCCAAACTCAAAGCTATCATTTTAACTGCTCCCAAAAACTAGGGGATATTTCAAAATGATGAACAATAAAAAATATACCCTAATTTTTGTGAGCAGTGTAGCCTTGCTGATTTTCTTTTAAATATTTATGTAAGAATCTGGACTGTACTTATGTAAGTACTGGACTCTGGACCAGAAGGTGCAGGGTTCAAATCCCAAATCACAGTATAAAGTAAGGGGGATAAGAAATTTTTGTTAGTTGTTTATTTCGTTCAAATATTTAATGTCATGTCAGCATCAAATGAAATTTGTGACTGGAGCAAGTGGTGCAAACCTGAATAGATTTAGATTGCTTAAAGCACCCATAAAAAGAGTTAGAGTTAAGTACTAAAATCGATTAAGAGTTACTTTGTGTGTATTTGCTCATCCATGACAGAGAAACACCCACTGTAGTATTTAACAAGCCTAATCTGTTTAGTGTTTAACAGGATTTTTACCAGATGCACTGACTCTCAAGCTGTTGGATACAGCTGTGCACCTATTAATTCTGTGTGTGCCCCAGTATTGACTCTTTATCGCTGTCATTTCTTACTGCAGCATTTTTTTGGTGGCAAAACTAAAGTTTTAATCTTTATAGACTTACTAGGTTTTCTGCATTACTTGCTAATTAACACATTACTAATTCATTTACCTTCCAGACTGGTAAAAGGATGTAAATTATGGGTCTTTCCCAAAGTAGATATTGCAGTTAATTAGATGAGATTGAATGTCTGAGTTTTAGGGGTAAAAGACACACACAGTGTAAATCTGCTTTTGACAGGAAACATCTGTTCATGTAAGCCATGTCCTGATCAAAGCAAATTTCATAGGATGTTAGAGGATGAATTTTAAACTTGTATGAATCCAGAATAAATACTTAAACTAAACAGCTAAATCAACAAAAGGGAGATTTTTTTGGCTTTGAATGGCAAAACCAGAATCCAGACTATACAGTATGTAACTGCTGCTAAAGGAAGGTCTAACAGTTTTGAAATATGAATCTTTGTACCATTTCCTATCTGGACTGATCAATTTGTGCATTTAGTAAAAACACAAAGTGCATTTGTTAATTCAAAATTAAAGCTTTTATAGTGGTTATAAATGTAAACTATTTTTTTAAGTTGTATAAATACAACACAATTATTTTTTTTCATATATTCCCAACTTGTAAGAAAGCAAACCACTAGCACAAATATATTTAAAACTGTTAATAAACCGTGGCAGTTTGGCAGGACTAATATTTAAACCCTTAACCTTGAAAAATCTTGAATCTAGAAAACCTAGAGTCTAGAAATCCAGGCGATTTTTAAAACACAAAAAACTTTTTTTATTTTTATTTAATAAAGTAAATGAAGTAAACGTTTGGTCCAGCAGTTATACTGAGATTAATTTCTGCAACAGCACCACTGCATCTGAGTCACTCATACCAGCACAACATCCACCAGTGTGTCAGTGTCACTGCAGTGCTCAGAATATACACCACCCAAAACAGGACCTGATCTGTTAACATTAGGGAATGGATTTAGTGGGACTAATAAAGTATCTAGAGAAACATATGGACCCTGCACCATGTGTTATCCCTGCTTATGTTAATTAGGGTCATGGGACAGAGCCTGTGTCCTAACCCAAATGTCACTTGGCACAGGTAGAGGTACACACAGGACAGGAAGTCAATCCAACACACAACACAATGCTACTCTATAAAGAAGATACAATCTATATAGTGTTATGAATTGGATGGATCTGCACTTTGCAATGATGCGCAGTATGTAACTGACAAAAGCCAATAAATACCACATTAATATTTATACCACACTAGAGCTCAACAACAACAGCTGTACTTCTTACATCTAAATTGTAATTAGCATGTGGCCAAAGTTGTGTAATGGGGGAGTAATGGGGCATCTGTTGCCTGTAGGCATCACTTGCTCTCCTTCCCCGTTTCACTGAGACTTAAATTAAATGAAGTTAGAACATATGCAAGTTGAAAGAGTAATGATGTTCATGCTTAATAAATTTGCATGATTTCTGTAATTAGCATATTTGTTTCACCAGTGGGTGATATGTTAATTAGAGACACAGGACATAGTAAGAACAAGTAACATGCATTTCATGCACATAGCAGCTATATTAAAACATAGGTTTAATTATATTAGTTCAATAATTATTATATTGTATTGTTTGTATTTGTTCGATAATATATTTTACAATGTAGAAAAACACCTATGTGTAAAATATATTGTAAAGCCATGGATTTTCTTCATTTTGTCTGGGAAAATTATTCTCAGTCAGGTTAGAGGCTGGGGAAGAACAGCTGAATCATCATGTGGCACTTTGCTCTAAAACATCTTTAATTCCTCATGAGCTTGCCAATTTCCTATCTCTTTATATGAACACATTTTCTACCTTTTATGAAATAGCCATCAACCTCCAAATTCCTCTGATCCTCAGACAGACATTAGAGACTGATTAGTGATTGAAAACAGCCACTAATCTGAAAACTTTGAGACAGTATGGCAAATGCAAATAAAAACTATACAGTGCTTTACTTTACTTTGCCTTGTATTATATTGCAAATATTTCATGTTTTATATGGCCAGTTTCATTTCATTTGTTGACATACATCCATTCCTGCATTTCAGGAAGCAAAACACACCAAAAATTGTTGGGACGGTAAAGCATGAACTACTTTCTAACGTTGCCATTTCTTCTCACAACACATTCAATCTTTTTGTCACAAGAAATACATCACAATATAATGACTTTACCCAGTATTGCTGGCTGGCATGATATGGGGTTAAATTCAAAATGTGTCACACAGTGTCAAAATACTATTAACAACATTTGCAGTTGTAGAGGAACAACATGTGTAAAAGGAAATTAAAGGACAGTGGCATTCTCTTCTCTTTAGACTTTTAGACATTCAGAAACAAAATTCTCTTGTCTATGCAAACCAAGATTAAACAATTTGATCTCAGTTCGAGAAAACCAAAAACTGCTAATCACTACCAAATACTTTTTGTACAGTGAAGCATGGTGGTGGCAGTATCATACTGTGGGAATGCAATTCAGTAATTGGGACAGGGAGACCAGACAGAATTGAGAGAAAGCTGAGTGGAGCACAGTGCAACAATATTCTTAAATAAAAAACTGATTGATCTCAGATTAGGCTGAAGGTTTACCTTCCAACAAGACAATAACCCTAATCACACAATTAAGACACATAAGTGGTTTAGGGACAACTTTGTGAGTGTCCTTGAGTGGCCTAGTCAAAGACTAGGCCACTTTACCCCAATCAAACATCTTCGAAGAAACCTGAAAATGGCTCTCCACTGATGGCCCCCATTCAACCTGACAGGGATTGAGAGGTTCTGCAGAGATGAATGGCAGAAAGTCCCCAAATCCAGGTGTGCAAATCTTGTGACATCATATCCAAGAAGACTGGAGGGTCTAATCACTGCCAAGGGTGCTTCAAACTAAGTACTGAGTCTGAATACTTATGTCAATGCAATATTTTACTGTGGTAAATTTATTTTGAACAGTTTGCTAGTTTCTGCAACACTATTATGTGCACATATACTTTAGTTTTAGAGCTGATTAAATATTAATTTTTGGCAGTGCCTGTCTTAGAACACAAAAAGCTAATTGTTCAAGAGAAATCAGCACAATGTGGTTCAAAACAATAAAACTTAATGGTTTATTGAAGATATACAGTATACAACTTCTGTTTCAGTATAGGCATAAAAGAATATTCTATCCAACTCTACATCCAACTCCACCTGTCTTTCTATGAAACTTGTTCTCCTAATAGAAAACAGAGCTTCTTCCTGGCAGTGTTTAATTTAGGTGGGAGAATCTTAGAAGGATATAAAAAAACACATGGTAATTTTTCACAGTTTTGCAAACTGCAGAATTGTCAAGTGGTGGAAATGTTTTTGACACAGCAGGGGCATATTTGCACACCTGGAGACGGCTCCTAATTTATCTGCTAATCTGTCCCATTTTCAGAGTGCAGCACCCTAACTGCTGTCAGCAGATGACAGAGCAGAGCACCACAGCATGAATTCATCCTCACATCAAAATCATGGAGTGCTTGCCTGACTCAAATATCACTATGCAGTTAATCAGAAAGTAAGACAGAAAGTACAAAGAAAGGATGGATACAGCCTAGTTTAGTTTATTTGATCCTGCTGTTATCTAATTGAGCTACTAACAAAGGTGACAACTTTCTTCTGATAACTTTACCCTACTGCTAACAAATGCCACCTCCCTGTGGCAACGGAAACTTTTAGAATGCACTGAAATGCTTCATTAAAAAATAACGTTTTATAGATCAGTATACTCAGTGTTTTCATATTTTATTTGATCATTTTTTCATGGAACTGATTCAGATGCAACACTTAAAGCCAGAATCCATTTCATGACTGTAACAAAACTGGCATGGATGCTGCTCAGGCTGACCTTTAGAATTCTTTGAAATGTAGTTTTAATCACTTAAGGGCCAGTGCACGCCACTGATACTTACTATAGTGAATTGTGATTAGGGGACTACATAGTAAAGAAAAATAACACAAATAACAACATTTTTGGAAAGTTTGCTATAACTAAAATAATATGATATGGTAATTTTGATAACCCTAATATCCAGACAATTATGTTGAAAAATTATGGATGTTTTTATAGTCATGCCTTTAGTGCCAATGCACTCTCAGAACTAAATACTACATTGTATACTTTTACAATACTTTTGTTTTATGTTGTCATACTTGTCTGAATACTTGCAATACTGTGTTATTGTTTTGACTTCCTACATTTGATACTTGTTTTTTATGGACTTTGACATTGGATATGCATTTACATTTACAGAATTTTAGCAGACACACTTATTCAACTAATATATTCCTATAATTCAAGCAATTGTGGGTTAAGGGCCTTGCTTAAAGACCCAACTGTGGTAGCTGTGCAGAGGTGGGATTTGAACCCAGGACCATCAGGCCCAAAGTCCAGTGCCTTAACCACTAGGCCACCACTGTCCCCACCTGCCTAGTGCATAATTTGACCATATATTATATGACCATGGCTTTGGCAACTTGGCAAATGACTTTGACTTTGACTGAGTAAGAATACAGCTTGCATTTTTTCAAATGTGAGCCACTGTCAAATATTAACTGCTATTTGTAGAGAATATTACTCATTCACAAAGCTACTGTGTGCTCATAATACAGTTACACATAGTCATTTTGCAGATGCCTGTATACAGAGCGATTTAAAAGTAATAACATTTTTCAATGAACAATGCAGACCAGTGTAGTTAAAGTGCTCAGTGACCCAACAGTGGCAACTTGCTAGTGCTAGGGCTTGAACTCTGAACCTTATTGAAACCTTGTGGTGCATCATACATCAGGATGGAATCAAATGTTTGTACAAGAATAGAAAGATCAGACATTTTTGCCAATATGACTGGTTTCCACAAGATTGGTGTTTTATAGAAACTGCAGGTTTCTTTTGAAAGACCAAACGTGTTAAAGGATTTGCTTTAGTTTACTGTAAATAAGGTGTAGGATAGGATCTAGCATTATTAGCCTACATTAAGTATAATGTCAGTTGTGAGTCCCCACAATGATAGCGAGACACGGATGTATGTGTCTGTTTGTGCATATACATGAAGGTCAGAGACTGCCATACAGCCTGGCTGGCCTTGTTAATGAATATAAGAATGTAAGCTGTCCACCTGCTTGTGCTTGGCAAGGTAAAACATATTGGAGGGTATTGAATTTTATATATATATATATATATATATATATAGTGAGAGAGAGAGAGAGAGAGAGAGAGAGAGAGAGAGAAATAAGAAAAAGAAATACTGTATGTTCCCTTTAAATATTGTGTCTTATCAAATTTATTCACCATATTACACATCTATTCAAACATTTCATTGTTTTATAAAATAGTACTCATATCATACACCGTACAAAATCAATAATCAATATACCAATGGCAAAAATCTAACAAAGTTTGTCTGTAACCATGGATTCTTTTGGACTCAGCTATTATTAGCTATATAGCTAATATAGTCAGACACCATACATTATAATAGTAGTTCAGATAGTCAGTTAGATGACGATATAGATGATGATATAACTGTATGTTGTTAAATAACTGATGACAGATGTAGCTAGGACGTATTTAGGGAAGATATTACAGTTTCAATCTCGTACACTCTCATGATTCATATGTCTAAACTGTACAAATGTGAATGACTCTCATTGATATGCAACATTTAAGCTGCAAATCTCATATTTTTCACAATAGAATGAGTCTGATTTAAGGAATACTCAACTAAGTTTAGGATATCGAGAAGGATAGAATCCTGACAGCCTTGTCTGAGGAGTAGCAAAGAGGTAGGTACACATGATTGATCACAGGTGACATTGCGCTTACTCAGACTTCCTTGTCATTTCGTATAAATGTTGACACACATTTTATTTTAAAATATGTATACCATAGCACAGCTCAAAAGTAGTGCTGGTATGTTTATGTGAATGCTTAAATATTTTAATTTGTTTGTTTAAACACACTACTAAATGTTTCCACCTAGTCCATATTTAGCCGATGCCCTAGGGGTCAAATGTCTGAGACAACTAGAGAGAATGTTTCTATTTCTCAAATTTCATACAATGCTTTTCATGACAACCCATATAATATATAACAATGTGAATAAACATGATCATTGATTTTCCTCAAAGTAAACTGGCTGAAATCCAGTCAAGCACTTATGAGAGCACTTAAAGTCAGAGAAAGACAGTAATATCAGTAATGTCACAAGATGGACATAGTAGTACTGTGACATCATGATGGGTAAATCGAAACACATTTCTTTATTGTTATTGTACAGAGTGACAATAAAAATCAGTAAAAGTAAAATCAGTAAAATCACACACGCACACGCACACGCACACACACACACACACACACACACACACACACACACAAATATAGAATAGTGTATACTTGTAAAGTATAAATAATGAGGACCAGAACCTTTTGATTCTGTGTGCTAAATGAATCCAGTGAAGGAATCTCAGTATGGAGTGTAATGGAGCAATGAAACATGAAGCCAGACCAGCAAGCAAAACATTGCAGTAATCAAGCCTGGAAATATTGAAAGCTTGTATGAGGACCTGAGCAGCTTTTCTGGCCAAAAATGATTTATTCTTCTGAAACTGTGCAAGATCTTGTAATTAATTTAATTTTGGATAGTTATTTTGCCTCTTAGTCAGAATGAGCTTCATTCAGGAAGAGATGCCAAAAATGCAGTCAGATACCTGTTTTGAAATTTGGTGGTGGATGGCGAGAATTAAAAGTAAACATCTCGTCTGTGTAGCAGAGATATGAGCAGCAATGGGATCTAATTACTGTAGTGTATTGTATAGTAGTGGACCAAGAACTGATCCCTGGGGAACTCCTATAGTAACCCTATGAAGTTATTAAACCTTTAAGCTTCATTTACTCAGAAGATCCCCCAATTTTTTTTTGTTGTAAATACCTATTTTTTGTAATCATACAATATCTGTTAAGTTCTATAGAAAGTTAAGTTTAGTTTTTAGGAGTTTATAGGGATACCATTAAGTGAGTATAAGTTTATGATCTTAAGGTTATTCCTGTTGGCTTTATTGATGGTTTGGTGGTGTTGACCTTGGTAATGTGTAATAAATCTGTCATAATACAGCTGTATTAAATGTTCTGGTACACAAAGCACCAGTATAACAGACCTCAAGGCTACATAGTTTGCTTCATCAGAACCTTGTGAAGGGCCTGCTGTGAATAAATGGACAGTGGACAGAGACTTTTTGAACTACCTAATGTTAAAGTGAGTAATTTCATCTTTACTCACTTAATCATAAGATTCATGTAAGGTTAGGTTTAAGTAAAGTAAAGTTACAACTTTAAAGTATTAGGGTGACACTTTAGCACATATTTACTATTATTAAATTAAGGCCCATGAGCTCTACGTGGAATTTAAAATTGGAGCGCAAGACAAAGCTTGGGTTTCTCATATCTGTTCAGCAACATGCACAGTTACCCTGAGGGTTTGACTCATTGCCATTCATTTACCCCAATATGCCTTCAGCCATGACAGCAGTACCACATAATGACAATTTGCCATAACTACTACGGTCAACATAAAACGGGTGGGGTTTGCTGCCACCACAAAAATGTATACGTTCTAGTACATTCAAGAATATTTCACAAACTTCTTCCAGCACAGTAAAGTTCCTGCGCTGAAATGTAAGGATTGTTAATGGCGTTTGTCAGTGTTTTATAGATTTGTTACCGTTAAGCCTGAAAGCTGTCCTGTTACACATACACAGTTTCCACCCTTCAGTACCCATTGGCTATGCAGTAAACATGAAAAAAACCTACAATAGCATGGAACTGTTGTTGAAACCCATATAGCACAACCATTACAGCTTCAACATTTTGGTGATCTTAAAGTATTTCTATCAGGAATGGAGCTCTGAAATACAAAGCAATGTTGTTATCTCTGTGAATAGGATAGCTGTGCTAACCAGTCACTATAGATCAAGACAAACTGTCTGTTCCCTAAGCAAGTCAGAAAAGTGTGGTGCATAAATCACCTGCAGACCCAACAGAGAAGCTCCCTCTTCATATATGACTTTGATTAACAAGTAGTTTGCGATTTGAAACAGATGCCATAAAAGAGTGCTAGTGGTGCCAGATAGTGCTGTCAGTGACTAACACGGTGAAAGGATTCACCAAGATACTGTATTTTAACCATTGAAAAGCAACTGAGATAATTAAAAACTTGACATCCATCAATGATGGCCAAGTATTTTTGAACACTGATACAGGGGGCACCAGATGCTGAGTACAAACAACTATCTGCTGCAAAGCATTTAAGCTCAGGTAAACTAGCACAATGTGTCAGCTTAATTATGTGTTTAAACATAATGTGATTTCATGGAAATCAATTTAATAAACATATTTGAATGGTACACGATGAAGCAAATCTGAAATTATGTTTGTTTTCAGCTTGGCATTGTCTGTCAAAAACTCACATTTTTCAGGATGTATAGATAATAAATATTGTAGGTTTACACTAGTTTGATGTCAGAGTCATATCTGTCACAATAAATATGAATAACGTCAGAATTCTGTGTTTAGCTATTAAAATCAGAATTTTTTCCACAGCATTCAGTTCAGGATCTCTGACATGCATAACAGAGTGTGCAGAATGTGCAGCTTTGTTCTTGAACTCTTTTTTTACATGCTCAAGGACACAGCAGCAACTTTAGTGGCACAGATGAACCACAGCTTCTTTTTTGTTTCTTTTCACAGCTAAATTCTTTTCAAGATCTTATATTAATATGAATTTTCCATGACCCACTGAAGAAATGTTAATCCAAATGGAAATAAATTGAGAAGGTCCCCAGGAAGTGTAGGCACGAGTCATGTTCGTGTTGTATGCTGTAATACTTTCTTTTCTTTGTGTTGTGAATTGTATTTAAAACTTAAAAAAATAAAAAAACTGTAACCATGACTTAATTATAACCCTAGATTATTCAATGCAACTATTTTCCATTACCATAAATAAACATTAACACCCACACACCCCTCACCATTACGTTTAGTAATGACTTGAGGTTTGGTCAAAGAGCAGTGTTTATGGATCAACCTTGGTGTTCAGATTTTGCTCCCAAAGCCTCACTCCCTCACTTACAAATACTCCCCACGCACATGACGACAGTGCTTTTCTACCTTTCTATTATAGTACCTTGATTATAAACACAGTGTACGTGCTCAAATACTACATCATTTTTATGCTTTGGACACCAGGCAAGAGAAAGCCACTTTGTGAACACCATGAAATCCAGCTTCTCCCTGTTTTTCTCCTTCCTGTTGCTACCATATGGATCATGTGCTGTCATCACAGGGGTGAGTGAGTGTGACTTACGCAGATGCATCCTATGCATATTTTTTTTAGAAATGTCTAAACTTGTGAAACTTAGCCAATACAGTTCAAAATTCATCATGAAATGATTTTTAAAGGTAAAAAATAGTTAAAATTAAAAAGTTGTGTTTTCACTATATTTGTTTGCATCTGTCAATAAAAAGGACTGGATTCTAATATTTAAACTTAAGGCTTAGTGGGAATTTGATTTTTAATTCATTAGAACACTGAAGTCAAAATGTTTTTTTTTTACTTGTCAATTGTTCTATTATTGCTGTGCAAAAAAAATGTAATTAGAGACTATTATCAACTAAGAAACATATATGAATATCTTAAAGGTTGGTGAGACTGCCCTTGAATTATCAAAGTGGATTCAAATACTAACATACAGTCTAAAATGACTTGTGCTTAGTTTTGAAATGGTTATAGTGTTTAATAAGCTTAATATTGTTTGACTGTTATTGAAAAAATCCAAACCAAGTGACATATAATGACAAATAGCAATACTAATGCTATAGAAAATAGAATAGAATACAAAAATAGGTTGATTATCCCAAAAATTGGTTGATTTATCTTTTGGTAAAATGGTCATGTTACACTTTATACCTTTTTCTTTAAACCTTTTTGTAATATAATAGGTCCCTGATCCCTATTTATATAACCATACACTCACTGGTCACTTTATTAGGTACATCTTGTTGTTTCTATGCTCACTGTCCATTTTCTTTACATTTACTATAAAGATGTACTTTGTAAATCCATCTGTAGTCCATCTATTTTCTGCATACTTTGCTTGACCGTTTGCTCTGTTCTCTAATGGTCAGGACCCACACAAGACCAACCAAGGATCATGTACTATTTTGGAGGAGGATCATTCTCAGCACTACTGTGACACTGGTGTGGTGGTGGTGTGTTAGTGTGTGGTGCTTTGGTATTAAAGTATTGCACATCAGTGTTACTGTTGGAGTGAAATAGTCCACCTACTAAAAATTCCCAGTCACCAGCATCCTATGAGCACTGATGAAGGATTAAAGGATGACTAACACAAATTGTGCAAAAGATGGGCTGCCTGACTTTACATCCATAAGGTGGAGCAATAAGGTAGATGTATCTAATTAAGTGCACAGTGAATGAACACAATGCTTAAGAACTCCAACATCACTTCAGCAAACCCTTTACTTAGCGTTTTCTTTGATTTACCTACATCAGATCGTAGTAGGTTCTGTTTGCATTGTGTTCTTAGGTTATTGGTTATTTCGGGCTATCATGACTGAATACCAGGCACGTCTGAAAGTCACTCTGGATAATGGAATCTGATAAATGCTGTGAATGTAAATTTAAACAGAACAAACCTGGGGGGGGGGTAATTTTACAACTACAAACTGCTTCTATATGGTAAGTGAAATTAATTTAAAAAAAGACTTGAGTGCAGAAGCAAGGTTTTGTACCGATTATCGAGATTGGTGAGTGTATTATAAATACACAGACACACACACACACGCACACACATATATATATATACATAATTTATATGTTATATTATACTTATATCACTTGTAAATAATTATAAATAAAATATATTATTAAAAAATAATATACCACTGGAGGAAGCTTGGGAGATATCAGACCCATTCGTGTAATTCTCAAAAATACACTGGTCACAAAAATTTGGGGATAATTACAAAATGAATTTGCAGCGATAAAAAAAGGAGCATTTATTTTTATTTCATTAAACAAGACCATTAAAAAAGCAAATAAAAAGTCAAAAGTTGTTCAATTAGGCAAATGAAATGCAAACTCAATTATAGTGATTGAGTAGTAAGTGATATATTCATGGGGGAGAACAGAAACATGTCAAACTGGATGAGAGTGCCACACATTGACTATTCAATAGGGTGTATGATGAGCCATGACTGCCAAAACATACTGACAGTGATGGGGCATGGACAGGATCAGATTGTCCAGCAGTTCTTCTGGGAGCCTCTTAGTATTCATTTTTAAATGTTTATTTGTGAGCAGTGTATTGGGTGTAGTATGCTTTGTAAATTGTAAATATAACATTTTTATTTATTTATATGACTATTTTAAACATATCCATCCACCCATCTCGTCATCTATATTAGCTGTGTCTCTCAACTGAGTCAAGGTCAAAAGAGCGGGAATAAATGTTGTTAGATTGGGTGGGTGAATAGGGAATAGAAAATGCAAATTACCATTGTTAGTGTGTTATACATGTATATAAAACATTAAATGCCAAGTATTGAGCCTAAAATAACCTTATGGCATACTGCCCTGTTGATACACATAGCCATTTCCCTACCTTTGACCCGTAAATGCAACCTGCATGCCTCTTGCACTGCTCTCAAGCCCCACAAGGGGGCCTCTTGCAAAAGCCTGACCCAGCAGCCATAGGATCACTGTCCCTTGATTCAGGGGCTCTAAGTAGCTATTATACCACTTATAGCTAGAAATGGCCATATTGATATATGAAGGTTGAAAACCAAATTATTAAAGCTAGATTTGATATACCTATATGTGTGTAGGCATGTGAGAAAGATTCACAGTGTGGTGGCCAGAGCTGTTGCGCAGTCAGTCTGTGGATACGCAGCCTTCGGATGTGTACGCCTATGGGACTGGAGGGGGAGGAATGCCATCCTATGAGCCACAAGGTAAAAACAGTAGTTTATCACTTAATTCTTAATTATCCCCACGTCTTATTTTTTATTTAATACAATTAAATGTTTTAAAGTATTTTTGAATGTAAATATGTTGTACAATTACTATAAAGTCTAAATATATATTTCTGGATAAAAATAATTGTTGTTATTACAAAACGTTTTTCCCCTGTGTGATTGTTTTCTGGCTATTGCTTAACTATTTCAATAATAATAATAATAATAATAATAATAATAATAATAATAATAATAATAATAATAATAATAATAATAATAACAATAA
>JAVSBV010109683.1:0-37159 GCA_033117975.1 Parotocinclus spilosoma | reverse complement strand
CGAAGGCTGTGAATACTTACGTAAATGTGATTTCTTAGTTTTTTATTTTTAATACATTTTCAGAACTCTCAAAAAAAGTTTTTTCACATGGTCATAATGAGGTATTTTGTGTAGAATTTTGAAGAAAGAGATTAATTTAATACAATTTGGAATACGGCTGTAACGTAACAAAATGTGTAAAAAGCTTAGCGCTTTAGCATATCAGACTAAGCACATATAATACTCATGTTTGGATAAATATTTTAACACATTATATGGGTAGACTGAAATTAGGCTGTACTCCTCATTAACCATTGCTTGATGGAATTGTTGCCTGACCCAATGTCTCTTGAGTTTCAGTGCATGTTCAGATCAGTGCATTCAGTACAAATGCATTGACAATTTACTTTGGAATTTGCTGATAGAATTCTGAATTCACTGTTTCATCAGTGGTAAACCATCCTTGCCTATATGCTATCACCAGCATGCTTTGTTTCACATATGGAATAAAGTTATTATGCTGAACAGAAGTGTGTTTTTTCCAGACATATCACTTATTATGTAAAGAAACCCTGTTTTGTTTTCATCAATCCAAAGAATATTTTTGCACTAGAATATTTGTCTGTGAATGTGATAGGCAGGAAGGTTATTTTTGGAGAGCAATAGCTTCCTCTTTATAGCCTTAACACACACCACTGGTGTTTTTAGCAGATGGTGAAGTCATGAACATTACAATTAGCCTGCTTAAGTTGTTTAGAATTAACCCTGGGTTTTGTTTTGACCTAGCAGTTTATTGTATATTGAAGATATATTGTAGATTATTATATATTGAGCATGGCCCCTTAATGCCAAACACCTGTCTCAATCGTAATTTGCTTATCATAAGAAAATTTATGAAATAAAACCTTAGTTTAAGCCTACAAGTGTTTGATCTGAGGTACTATTCATTTGTTGTAGCTTAACCATTTTGTTGAAATGTTTTTTTTTTACATTGCTATCTGTGATAACCCTATTGTTTGTTTTGTTCTACGAATTTCTAATAGAAATGACCTAAAAGTTTGAGGGTACAATTAACTTGTCAAACATGGAAGCTCAGAAAGCGCCAATGGAGACTTCAAATTAATTAGTCTAATGATCATCTAGTCACCTCACTGTCAGGCACTAATGTGCCGAAATTGTTGTTATAATGGATTGCTTAAATGGATAGGTCATGAGGGCATAGCTACCCTTTAGAGGACTTTAAAAATGAATATTGGGTAGATTTATAGGTGTGAAAATAGGCCAATGCCCTTGAGACATATGTATCAAATTCAAATAAAACCTGATGGGGTGTAAAGTGCAGGATCAGGTATCTAAATACTTTTATCAGTGCTTAAATGTTGAATGCCCCCCCCCCCCCTGTAATATGGTTAAAAAGGATTTGTGGGTTTTCCCACCTATTTCACCTCTTCTTATATTGTGTGTAACCTTTAGAGTATCCTACTGTGTTCCAGACTGCCTGATATTTTTTGTTAAATTATAGTACAATATCTACATGTATGCACTTTTATGTGGCAATTTGTCTTACATAAGTCATAGAACATTTGCCTCTTGCAGGCACATTTCCAACGGTCACTTGCTCTGAACTCTAGAATGTAAAAAGGAGCCCAGTTGTGATGGAGAGATATTGAGCAAAACCCCCTTTCTAAGCTCTCTAATCAATGGGAGCTTTCACACATATCAGGCGTCTTCATTCATATGCAAATGCACCAAGCTTGAGTGAAACATAGGATGGACTTCCTGGAAGGATAAATCAGCCCAAAAGAGACGGCTGTAAGTTTGGAGATGGTGCATGGGTTGAGATGCAATTTCTAACCACCACAATGCTGAGATAGAAACCGAGAGAAACAGAAACAGGCGCTTATCACAAAAGTGACTTTGAAAAGAGTTCTGACCAAATCTTTAAAAGAAAGCAATATGATTTCTATGCAAATTTCAGTTTAATCGCCTTTATTGGTTTCTTTTCAACTTGCTATGCGCTTACACTTGTCTGATTTGTGCCTTACTGATGTTAGAACTTGTATTTCAAACATATTGTGCAGCACAGGGGCAAAAGTGATTAGCACTTCTAATTGTCTCACAGTCCTAGAGTTCAACACCGAGCCCAGATTTCACCTGTGTGAACTTTGCATGGGCTCCCTGTGTGTTCTTCGTGTGCTTAAACAGGGTACTCTGGCTTCCCCCTACATTCCAGAAGTTAATTGGTCTGTCTAAATTGCCCCAGTTTGAGTGTGTTTGATGAGTGCACTTGTAACCTCACTCCTGTCATGGGTGTAGCCATCAATGCTGGCATGAGGTTAATAAATAATTAAATAAAAAATTCTAACTAATTGCTGTCAAGCCAAGCAGAGGAGCCAAAATATGATACTGCTTCTCAAACAGACAGACAAGAAGGATCTATTCATCTAGGCAGCTGTACTGATGCCATTTGAAACAATACACTAAAACTAAAACCTAATCTGTTCTAATATCTAACGTTATTACCGAATTAAAGGACATTTTTGGGTCGTTCCTCTTAACATTCAAAGCCGTTGTCCTCATTTTTGAGCCTTTGAGCCCTCTGCAGGTGATCATGTGCTAGCGTTTCTAAGTGATGCTCAGTATATCTGCACTTATACTAGCAATGCAGGAATCTGATGGCACATTGAACTCACTGTTTACAACCTAACAAAATCAGTACATGATGCAACAGGTATATAACTGTGTTTAAACTTGGTGAGAAAAATACAATGCTTGCTTCATTGCATTTTTCTGGACAGATACAGGTAAATGCATCTCATGATTTCTTAAATAAGAGAGATTCCCTCTGCCATTAAAAAAAAACATTGAAAGGAGACGTTTATATATTTGACATAGCTGCTTTATTTATTTGGGACCTATTGACTATGGTTGTATAAACACAATGATTCTCGTCACACAGTTTTGAATTATGAACTAATGCGTAATTTCTGCAAATTATTCATATACACTCCTTCAAATAATTCAATAATACAATAAATATTATATTTGTATAAAAAGGAGGGCCATGTAAGCTGCTTGACTGCTCCACTTTGGCACACTAAAACCTACTGGAAATAAAATAATATTGGCTTACCTTATATACTTGTAATAAAAAGCAACTAGATTTGCATCATTCAAGAATTTGACATTTCATCAGGACAGGATAAAACTCTGTTTTTTTTTTTTTATTATTAACAAACTTTTGAATTCTGTCTTTTCACCAGCATGTCAGCACAAGCTTGGATGCAATACAAATCATAAAGTAGATTCAGATTCCTGGGGCTGCTGTAATTGTAGGAAGAAAAGGCTCAAAAGCACCTTGACAATGACTTCTCTAGTTCTTGAGCGAGGTACAATGGTGTGCTGTTTTTAGCTTCCACACTGCATTCTCTTATCATCCAGACAGAAGGTTCACAGTAAACATCCAGATAAGCCCATCTCTCATAAAGAGCGACATTAGTAAAGCTTGATCAAGTGCCATTGCCTATGCTGTGTGCTGAAAGAGCAAGCATGTCAAAAGAGGAAGAAAGCACTAAAAAAAGTACGACAACTGAGCCTTTTAAGGAATGGGACCCTGATCAGATTGAAGATATTGACAAATGTATTGGTATACAGGGGTACCTTGATACTTATCATTAGTAAGGTCCTGAAGGTTCGTTGAGTGCCAGATATGACGGATTTGCCCGAATGTAACCCTACCGTAAATAGCAGAGCACCTGTACAATAGAAATCCATTAATGCATTACTTATCATAAGTTGAATAAGCCAATGAGTTTAGTTTAGCATGTACTGTATATATTATAGCGGAGCCTACCTTAAACACTCTTAAAACACACTAACCTACAGTTGGGCAAAATCAGTAACACAAATTCATTTGTTGTAAATTTTACTGCTTAGTCAAGTGGAAAACTGGTGACTTAACACTAAGGTTGGTTTGGACTTATATATTTATTTTTATATATATATATGATCTATATTTGGCTGAATTTCAGGCTGTGGAACCAGTGAATACTGATGAAACAATACAGGTTTTAAATGTTTCTAGAAACATTTTCTAGAAAAAATAACTCTGATAATGTTCATACAAGAACACAGTAGGCATGATTTTGTCATGATGTTTATTACCACTGTCTTTAAATGTTCATGAAATGTACATCTGATCACCTGTTAGGTGTCTTTTTGTGACTATATATACATTCTTACACATTGTTTAAGTAACAGCATTTTACTTATAGATTTCTGACAGCTCTGCCATGTGTGTGAATAATGGATTCCCATATGTTTCACATGAGTTCATCTGAGCAACAAAAATATTTCTGTCATTGTGGAATTATATAAAGTCTAAAGAATATTATCAACAGATGGTGTTGACTTTAAAAAGCATTGTACAGCGTTTATAACAACATGACTCGAAATACCTGCAGAGCACATATCTCTATTAGTCAGCTTTTGTAGATTCTAAAATTCTTTGTTTCTAAAAGACTATTGAGTGCTGATGACGCATATACTGACTTGTCATGACACACACTTATCTAATACCAGAAATAAGCAATTCTATACCTGAGCTATGACTCAAGGTTTGGGTATTGGGTTTGAAAATAAAAAATAGCCTGCTTCACAATTGTTCTTCAATAACTTTACGACTTTTGCCCCGAAACTGAGCGTACTGAATATCTTAGAAGTATAGTATGACTGATGTATGCGACCCCTTAAAAACTGCACCCGAGTCACTTTAATAAACACTTCTTATTACTGTCTTTATCCGTTTGATCAGTTCCACTTACCATAGAGAAGCAATGTGTAGTTCTGAGTAGTTCCGAGTCACCTTTTCTCTGTTCTCTAATGATCACGACCCTCACACCACCACCACAGATCAGGTACTATGATTAATGTCACTGCAGTTGTGGGGGTGTATGTTGCGCTGGTATGGCTGGATTTGACACAGCAGTGCTGCAGGAGTTGTAAAACGTTTGTGTCACTGCTAGACTGTGCTTTCATATGATAAGAGGATATGAGAAGCGGATTTTCATAAAATGGATAATGTGCGTAGAGTCAAGAAGGTGTACCTAATAGTGGCCAGGCAGTGTATTTTGTGCATTATCATACAGAGAGAACTTTTTACACAACGTGCATAGAGGTTCACACAGGCCAACATAAACGAAGAATCTCCCAACTTATAACTTTCCAAGGGAGTCTCAGTGGACTTATTATGCTGCATTATTTCACACAGAGGAGACTGTGGAAGTGGTTCTGTTCTCGTGACCTGAGAGCTCAAGGTTCACTCCCAGCTGGAATGAGCTCTTCTGTGACCCCCGCAGTGCTACTTAAACTAATGAACTTTTGCATAAATCATCCCTGTTCGTTACCCTTTAGATAAATTTAATTCAAATCAAAATATGCTGCACATTTTCTCAGGCACTGTTGTCAAGAGACAGGGGCATAACCCCGGTACAGCACAATGGTGGGGCAGCATTTGTGGTCTATGCACAGAATCGGAACTAATATTTAAGAAAATGATAGATAAGCATTATGAGTAATAAATATAGGTATGAGGTTATATTTGTATATTGTACACGGTGTAAAGCAATTAATTAATTAATTTAGTCCCGCAGTCAGTATTGCAGTACTTGAGTCTGGGGTCAGACTGGGTTCGGACTTGGTCTTGCCACGGTCACAGGGTAAGGTTGATTTGGGAAATTGCTGTCAAGACCAGTCTAGTTTAATGCATCTGTTTGAGGTAATGTTAAATATAAGTTAAATGTGTTCCTATCGTTATTGAATATCAAAAACCCATTCAAACAGAATAAGTCACTCCCTATGTGGGGGAAAAAACAAGTAACTGCTGTTCTTATTCAGTGTCTAATCAATAACCATGTTTAATTATTTTTTTCGGTTCCAATTTCTAATTCATTACTAATTTAGAATTACTTCAAGATTACGAGTGTGCATTTTTACCAGCTCTAATTACTTTTGTTAGTATAGTTTAGGATAGTTTTTGTTTGAGGACAGATTAAAAGTTATTATTATTGTTTTCACATTTAATAATACAAATTGCATGTTATGCAATATAATATTCTGTTGGCGAATTCTATTTCCTTCTATGAAGGAAAAGAAATCATGACGGTCTACTAAACTGTAGTAGCCTAGCAGTTAAGGCACTGGATTCTGGACCTGAAGGTCCTGGGTTCAATTCCCCCTCTGCCAAGCTGCCACAGTTGGGTCCTTAAGCAAGACCCTTAACCCACCATTGCTTGTATTGTAAGAACATATCAGTTGTAAGTCACTCTGGATAAGGGCGTCTGTGTCAGGACCAAGACGTTTATATTTACAGCATTTAGCAGACTTTGATATAATGGTCTTGACAACAACAATACCTGTAGATTACAGTTAATATGTATGGTTTAATTGCTGCATAACTATATTGCATTCGTAAAGTTGATTCATTTTGTTGCAGCCTTGGAAAAAAACTCAATACCCCATGAAAACAAAATGTTATTTTTGTCAGTTTACTAAAAGAGATAAGCCAAAGCATTGCATGGACATACTGTAAATATTCAGACCCTTTGCTGTGATGCCTGAAATGTAGCTCTGTGGGCCTCCCATTTCTCTTGATTTCCTGGGTTTTTTATGGCCTGACAGAAGCTTCTTCTCAGTAAAAGACACATAAAAGCCTGTCTGGAGTTTGCAAAAAAGCATCTTAAGGACTCTCAGACTGTGTGAAACAAGATTCTCTGGTTTGATGAAAACAAGACAGAACACTGTCATAAAGCCCAGATTGGTAGAGTGCTCCAATGACGTTTGACTCTCTGGAAGTTTCTCCCGTCTGTATACAGGAACTTTGAAGCTCAGCCAGAGTGAAGTAATGGATCCTTGGGCAACTTTAGTCCCTTCTTTCCCAACTACGTAGCTTGGTGGAGCAGAAGTCCTGGTTGTTTCAAACTTTAGGAATTATGGTGGTCACTGTGCTCTTGGGAACTTACTTTGCATTGGGAACATTTTTGTAACCTTCTCCAGATCTCTCAGGACTGTTTTTTGGGCTGATATGCATTGCTAGCTTTGAGTTATTTTATAGACAGAGGTGTGTTTTTCCAAATCATGTCCAACCAATTGTATTTACCACTGGTGACTCCAAACAAGGTGTAGAAACATATGAGAGATGATCAATGGATCTGTTAGACTTAAATTTTAAGTGTAATAGGGTCTAAATACTTATCAACACACTAAATATAGATTTTTCTTTTTAATAAATTTGCAGATTCACCATGTTCACTTTGTTATTACGGAGTATTGAGTGCAGAATTATGGAAAAAGTCATTTTTTTTTAGCACAAGGCCTTAACACACAATGCCCAAAAAGACTTTTCCAGTGCCTTGTACGACAAATGTCACCAATTACCAGACATTTTCCCTTACCACGCTTGCAACACTTTTTTATACTTTTAGTCAGTAAATAAAATGCTTTACAAATATTCAGGTTGCACAACTATTTAAAAAAAAATTCCATGCGTGTGGTGCTTTAGAGGCTTCAACTTTATAATTCATCCTGCTATCACCTGCTACCTGAACAATATAGATGAATTAATCAATTGAACTAACAGCACTACATGAGCAGGCCAATACACTAACTCGACATGTTTCACAGAAGATTATTTTGTGTCCTGTATATAGTCTTCTATTGTACAAGTTAGTCTTCATATCATCCATCTCATCAGTAAGTGTTCTGGTATTCCCATCAGACTACTCCTCATGTTCAATTAGCTGACAATGAAATATGTGTTTGGGGGAATCGTTTGTTGTTTCTCTTCCACTCTCTGTTAAAATATGACCAATTCAACCAGTAAGTGCATCCAGAAAAAGCCTCTAAGCAAGAAGTGTTCTCTGTAAGTCATGTTTGAATGGGTAAATTCATGTTTGCTTGGGGCATGGCTTTAAAGGGAACAAAGGAAGAAACACCTGAATTAGTTTGGTTGTTGACATTCAGAACTGCAAGCTTCAGCTAAAACAGTAAGCTTCATCAAATCACTGACATTCCCCTTAAGTAGTCTGCAGTCGTAGGCATCTTCTAGTAAGCCCCACGAGCTCCTACTGATAGATTAATCTCATTACAGCATGTTGACACATCAGAGACAACGCAGCTAGTTTCTGCATCAATTAGTAAAACGTTTCCCAACTTTTATTGGAATCTTAGTAATTGACAAACAGATATTATGTACACCAGTAACACACAGTTACCCCCACTGTTCACTTTAGTGTTTAAAACACTGATTATTCATTTGTATTACACCTCTATGTCCTTCAAAAATCCGTTGGTTTAATTAATGAGAAGATTGGAGAACATAGTCAATGCAAATAATATTGGTTTATTTAAATCAAAACATTTTAAAATAGACATCTGAAAAAGGGATGTGGATGGAAAAAAGCTAAAAGACCTGGATGTTTTTCAATTTACAATACTACAAAAATTTGGAGGAATAAAAAACCTGAAATAATTGAGCAAATAATGAGTTCAACATAATAGATCTTACAGTATGACTGTCTTGGCAGTGGTCCATCATGTGAAGCTCCATATAAATTGGATTATTCATCAAGACAATGATCCAAAAATCTAAAATAACGAATCAATAAAATGGTTTGAATTTTAGAAGTTACAAGAGCACAGGCCTTAACCACAGCTAAGATGTGAAATTGTCTGTAATGGGCTTCTTATGAGAGAAGAAAGGAAAGTTCTGAAATCTCTCTTCACTGTTCTGATCACCAGCTACAGGAAATGTTATTGCTACTAATGGAGTTTCTATTAGTTATAAGGCACTACTGTTCGTACTCTTTTCGTCTAGGCTGAACTGTAAATGATTAATCAATGTGATCAATAAAAGGCATGCATAATTGTGTGTGTGTTAATAGCTTAGACAGATTATGTTGTGAATTACAGACCATATCTATAACTAACAATCCTCCAGAGAATTCACATTTTTTACAACCTTGCAAAGAATGCAAAAAAAATAGTTAATGAGAAAGAATTTAAAATGCAATTTCATTAAATAATCCAAAATTAAAATGCAGTGGTTCAGTAAAACAAAATCTTAACAGCACAGCATGCACATCATTATGCTCCTGTATTAATGCAGCAGAATGAGCATGATTTTTTTCATATTTAATCATAAATTACATTATTCTGGCACACAAGTTCCCTGTCAACAAGTCTTAGTTAAACCCTGAAATCACTGATGCTTTCTAAAAAGATGATTTGCATGAAAATTATGTCCAACTTCAAATCATAAAAGTTGGGACACATGGGAAAATGCAAATACAAAAAGCAGTGTTTCTTACATTTACAATGACTTATTTCATTGCAGACTATTTAATCCCAAGATATTTCATGGTTTGTCCGGTCAATGGGTCAACATTTCATTTTAAATATGTTTAATTACATTGAGTCGTTGCCTTGTGACTTGTGACTTGTGACCAAATATTTGCATTAACTTTGGGTCCATTCTCTGCCTGCATGGGTTTATTCCGGGTACTCCGGTTTCCTCCCAAAGTCCAAAGACATGAGTCTTAGGTTAATTGGTGTCTCTAAAGTGGCCCTAAGTGTGTGATTGTGTGTGTGTCCTACAATGGATTGGCGCCCTGTCTTGGCTTGTTCCTGCCTTTGCGCCCATGTAGATTTAGCGGCAGATAATGCATAATCACCCTGTATTGTGGATGACTGAACTAAAATAATTTAAATGTGAACTTGTTGCTCCGCAATACTCTTTTCTACTGATCGTCATTCTAATCGTTGTGAGATTTAGCATATTTTGGTCCTTTCATCCCTTCAAAAAAAAATGGTTTCTTGGCTGCTACCCTTCCAAAAAACCATTCTTGATAAAGCTTCCAGATGCTTCTATTGCTAAAGTGTAAGGGGTGGTCACACTAAATACTTGCCTATTTATTACCCCATAACTGTTTTTTAGGCTTCTTAAATACTACATACGAATTTCTTGTAGTTTCTTTGATCGTTATACAATTACTAAAACAATGGTATTTCTACAGTAATTGTGGCCTAATACTTTTGCATAGTAGACGTGTAGAAGCATCTGTGGATGCACTGGGACACATCATTAGTGATGTTTCCTGAGATCCTTGGGTGTTTTGGTCTCGCACCATCAGACACCCTGCCTCCAGTGACCCATCCAGGGCTGATCAAATCTCGACTTGTGTCTTAGCAGATTTGACCCAAATTTCAGACGAAAATCCAGCACACAGCTCTCTCTGCAGCCAGCAGAGGGTTTCTGCAAGAGTTTCCAGGCGTCCTCTCAGGTGACAGTTAATTCCAATTGGAGTACTTGTTTAGATGAAACAATTGCAAGCACAACATCTGGTATCCGAGAAGTTGATTTTACCTACTCCAGTAACTTGAGTTGACTACCACTGCCGATGACAGGCTGCTGGTGTTGGCTATGCTCGTGTCGTCTCTCCAGCTTTCACAAAAGCTACTGTCCTTTGGCTGCGGGTGTGTTTGTTGTTGCTGCTTCTTGATGGTAGTTTGGACTGATGCTATGTCTTTGAGGCTGTAGTTGAAATCTCTGCCAAGGCATGTCACTGGATTTTCAGTCATAGATGATATTACCACACCGTTCACGAAAAAACAAAACTTTGTCCACCACTTTTCCTCTATTCAGGCTTCAGGTCCATGGACCTACATTTTTCTGGTTTGAAACTCATCTTAACCCAACACACGAGCTTTTACAGGCCCTCAAGGAGCTATCGGCATCCAGGCACTGATGTGGTGGTGACCATCCAGTTGCCATAATGGCTCGGACAGGGGGTTGCCTATATCTCAGCTGCCTTCAACAACCTACTCATGGCAAAGCATGGAAGCCCATAGTGGTACTACTAGTTGTTAGAATTGATCAACTTTTGTAATTACCCCATTGTCACACTGCAACAAAAAGGGCACAACTTTTGATGCACAACTACATTAAATATTTGGATTTTCACATATTTCTTATTTTATGATGATAACTTGTAATACTCTAATTTACAATATTTAACTTCTACATGTTTGTCACTTATTTCATGTAAAATGCTCTTTTCCTTGAGTGTTTATTATAGTGTTTATTCTTAAAGCTGTACTGTTAAATCTCAAAAGCTATTAAATGACATTGATTAATTATCCTGTAAATGTAATTATTAGGGTAACTAACAGGTTTGTTGCATATCCAGGAATATAATTACTTATATAGTACCATCTAAGCAATAATATATAAATGTTTTTGGTACAGAGGTGTAAATACTGTATAACATGTCTACTGGGCTGCAATACATTAATGATGATAGCATATTACAGTTAATGCCACTTAATGGCGAAATACTGAAATCTGTGATTGATGTACTTGAATTTACACCTTGTTCTGGACAGCTTTGGCTTTGATTATCAAGTAATTTCAAGACTGTTACAATAGTACAAGCTGCACATGCAGTAAGTAATAACTTTTCTGCATTTCTCATCGATCTGCTCAGCTGCGATGAATTTAAATTCAAATATTAAAAAAACTCAGCATGGATTGCTTCCTGGTTACATAATGAGAAAATAAGCCAGCAGAGCCAAGTTCCTGGTCTTAAATTAACATCCACAAAACAAATATAAAGCCAGTTGGTCAAAAATAATGCTATGCCATGTGCTACATCAATATTGGTTTACAAAATGTAAAGCCTTTCAGAATAAAAAAAGCAGCTGGTCAGTGAATAGATATGAAATAAGGAGCATAAATCTCAACCTGACCTGCTCACTGTAGCACCTAGGCTGCATTCCTAAACAACACAGCATATTTTGCATCTACCAACTGCAAATATGTGAATTTACTATTTACTTTACTTGCCACACTACCACACACTGCACTTCTCGCCCTCAGAGAAAGCTGTCATTCCTGGAAGTACTGGGACAAACATAAATATCTATTTGACCTGGCTGGCATCTGTTGTGAATTTGCCTCCGTTCCCTTTTGTTCGTTTTCTACAGCACATTGATAAGTAGTTTTCTGTCTTGGCTGCCGAATTAATTCCCCATTGTTTGAAAGTGCTTATTTCCTCTGCAGTGCATGGGCTGGTCTGTCGATATGGCATGCTCTCTTGGCTGAAGAGAATGGCAATGAGTGATTGTGCAAACCATTAGAGAGATCAGTCTACCCACAAAAATGCAAGACTGGATTTACAGGGGCAGTTTTCATGTACTCACTTTTAACTATCACATCGATCAATAGGGACCGTGTTCAAATTCCAGCTCACTGCTGTTTTCATGTATGTAATGAGCTTGTTCACCCTGCATTGCACTAATAAGGGCATATTATTATAATAGTGTACTGAGTCATTTTGACTTACCATAGTAACATTTTTTTGTTTAGAAATTGTGCCCATGGGGAATGGGGCTAATATACACTCACTGGCCACTTTATTAACCTTTATCAAACTTGCTTGTACTTTCTTTTGCCTTCAGAACCTTTTAATCCTTAATTTCAAAGATTCATCAAGGTGCTGGAAAAATTCCTTATATTGACATGATAGTACCACACAGTTGCTGCAGATTTGTCGACTGCACAACCATGATTTCAATGATGCTCAGCGATATTTAGTTGCCCGAAGTGCACCAAGAAAATATCTTACCCACCATTACATCACCAGCAGCAGCCTGAACCATTGATACAAAGCAGACTGGATTCTCTACTGTATCTTTAAATACTAAATACCACCACAGATCAGGTACTATTTAAGTGGTTATTCTCTCTCAGTATGTGGAGGAGTTGTGGTGTTGTGTGCTGTACTGGTATGAGTGGCTCCACACAGACACAACAGTGCTGTTTGAGTTTGTAAAGGCTGTTAACTCACTTTGAAGTCTATGCTACTATATTGCTCCACCTTGTAGTTGTAAAGTAGGAGAGAGTAGGTCATCTGTTGTATAGTTAGTGTTAGCTCCAATGATCTGTCAATGAGTCAACACCCAAATAGTACCTGAGCTTTGGTGGCCCTGACCATTAGTGACCAGAGTAAAGAGGATGAACAAAGTATTTAGAGAAACAGGACTACAGTCTGTCATTTTGAAACAACAGAGTGCAGTGACCACTTTAACTTAAATGAAGTTTATGCAGAATATATATTGAAATATAAATGGAAATTACAGCATGTCGAATATGTGTGCGTGTGTGTGAGCATGTAGGCATGAATTCTTAATACTAAGGTCCAATTATAGTGACAAATTAGAATGTGTGCAATGTTATTATACACTATTTCTAGTCTACTGTTGTAAAGTGTATATTCTTAAATGTCCTTGAGGGGATTTAATTGTTATGGCCATTTAAATCAGAAAAATGTTAACACCTGCCAAATTGTTCACCATATTCTGTCCTTACTGTAAAGAGCTAATGTGGATCATTTTATAATAAAATGACATTTGTTCTGAGAGGGTTTTTTTGGTTAATAATTTGAATTACAAGCCTGCAGCAGCATGATCATTGACTTGCCATTGAGCTCACCAACTGTAGAGTTTTTCCAGCCACAAGACAGCCTTACCACCATGTACTGTAACTAGAGGACTGTGCAGGCCACTCTGTATATTATATCCCTTCAAAGCAGTTTACTCAGGTTAGGTGACTGCCCTGACAGTAACAGATGACCCCCTAGGCTAACACTTCAATATATCTACGGTACTTACTCTATCTAATGCAGATCTTAGCTTGGAGCCTGTACTTTAAAGGCACATGCCTTCCCGATGTGTCTTAGCCAAGATAAAAAAGCTATTAGAGGGCATTGTAAGCAAAAGGATCTGCATTGATAAAGCTCTTTACAGTGTGAAACAAATGGGCATGTCTAGAAATCAGTAAAATTATTGGAGAATATGTGTATGTATCCCACTGTTGATGGCGGTTAACAATAACTTCCAGGATCCAGGATGGTGAAGCGAGTGTGGTAGGTAATTGGGCCTTAATAGTGTTTTCTGTAAAGCAGCACGTCATGTGTGTTTCATCCTCTTGCCAATGTTAAATCAACTATGTGAATTGAATAGGATGTTATTTATTTTTTTGGTATCAGTTACAACATGTTAGCTTATTGTTTCCAAAGGGCATTTGAGGTTAGAGAGGAGCTCAGCAGTCCTTAAGTAGGTACTAAATAGACACACAGTTTGATACATCAACATAACTTGAAATACCTGGGCAGTCTTTTTTGGATTTTTAATTTTATTTGTCTTTCTTTTGCTTATTTTAGCTTTCAATTTTTTCCTTTTTTTTCTTTATCACTTGATAAAGCAGACTGAATCTCTAGCAACAACTATAAATAGTTGTTACTCATTTATATTGTAAAAAAAGTTACAGTATGTCACAAAACTGAGTACACCCCTCACATTTATGTCCCCAGTATCATGTGATACACACACACCCTGCGTATTCTATCAACTTCAGGCAGGGCACAAAAGTGGAAGCTTGGCAGAGCAGAACAATAATGCACTGTAATTGAGAATTTCACAGTACTGTACTGCATAAAACATTTTGTTTCCTATATACTAAGTTTGTAGAAAATAAGACGCTATAGAGGTTTTACCTAGCCGTTTATAATTATATTCTCGAAGCACTGCGTAATGGAAAACAGAGACAACTCGTCACCAGACTGTGGTGAAAAGTGCCAGTATGCACAAACTGCACCATTTCCATGACAAAGTATTTACACTACCAAGGCTGGATATCAAGAACAATTACATTAATGAAGAAATATTTTGTGATAACCGATACTTTTGTACTTGAGATGCTTTGAGATGTTTTGCTGGACTAGCTGTTCAAATAAAAGTGAATTCCCCTTATTAGCCATAAAACCCATTGAATTGTCTGTAAGTGATTTTCTTTCCGTCTTCAAAGACAAGATTCAAAGGAAAAGTTGGTTCTTGCGAGGATCAATAAATATGAAATCAGGGAATGATAAAAGTAATTGTGCAGAATCATGACCTGATGCTTATGAAGGGTCCATATGCACATCTTCGCAAATGTTTTTACTCCATACGAGTGTTCAATGAATAGGAATGTTTGAAAAAGCATTTCTTTCAATGGGCTCTACATTATCATATGAATCCACTTGAGCAATTATTATTCTGAGGCAAGGCAATTTAATTCACTGATTATAGAATGACTGCTTTCCTTATGCCTGACTATACAGTTCACACAAAAGAAGATACAATGTTCTGCACTCTCTGAAGGGCAAGTGAGGAACAGTCAGCACTACCTTCAGGACAGGATAGCAGCACTTTAGGTAATTTGGGTAGCATGCTTTCTATTTCACAGGCAGATAGTCAGTTTAACCTGGGAATTTACTGGTAATTTACCAGGAGGGGTTGTGAACGTACTCCAGAGATGACATCCTGATTGGATTGACACTGCAATTTACTGACACACTTCATAGACAATTACATGATGGGTCACGTGAAAAACTGAATCAGATACATTAGTAGATAATAAGCCTTGAGACAATTTTGTAGTTGAGTGAAATATTAGACTAATAAAGATAATACAAGAGGAGCTTCATCAGACAGCTCAAAGGTAGTAAATATTACAATCGGAACAGTGCAAAATGCAGTTGTTGAGCCATCATGTCAAGTATGGTATTCTTAATGGTGTGAAAGCTTTGTAATACGTTCATATATGAGCCAGTTAACTACTCTGAGAATATAACATAAGTAGGGAGCAGAAACATGATAAACATGCAAATGTTTAAAATATTAATGTTGATTTCACTAGATGTATTTGTATCTATGACTTGCAACCCCTATATTAGAAGAGGTTCTATTTAATATTAATATCTAACATCAAATAAATGTATGTAATTGCAAACAGTATGAAATATCTGATGTTTTGTATGGTCAACTTAATTAGTTAATAAACATCAATTTCTGCAATTCAGTCCTGCAAGACAATATAAACAGCTACTAGTGAGGTATTTAATGCAAAATAAAAATGTGCTTTCAAACAAGTGATATCAACAGGTAAATGTAATCATGATTTGTTACAAAAGCAGTATACACAAAAGGCTGAGTCTCTGAGAAGCAGAGGTAGGCAGAGGATCCCTCAGACATCACTGCATCAAGTACCACCATTCAACAATAGTTGATTTAACCACATGTTTAAAGGAATACCTTAGGAAGAATAGAACAAAATAACACCTGAAACACATAATACTTATCCTTGGGATCAAAGAATGTTTAAAAACTAGTGCTAATGAATAACAACAATAATTTAGAAAGTGGTAAATGGTTTAATATTCCAACTTTTTTACAATGTGTTGCATGCCTGAAATGAAAACATAGGTGATTATTAACAAATTAATTGAAGGCGGCCTCATATTGTCTGCAAGGGGGGAAAGGTAAAAGAAAATGTAAGACACATTTTTACATACCATTCCATACTTTCCTGTTTTTGGGTTTAGCATATTTCAGGCAATATTGCATATTTATGGACGCAACTCACTAAGGATACAAAGAATACAATATAATTATTGTTGGTAAAACTGGGCTAGTAATTTGGTTTGAAGTCTCAAAGAGGCCACAATGTAGCTTCTTGGTTAACTGATTAACATTAGTGGCTAAGTGGAGAACAGTAGTGAATCTAGCAAAGACAAGACAGTAACTCTATATATTCTAAGTATTGCTGTATGCACAATCTAGAAAAAATTGTGATTGGATGATTTTCAGATAGAGCACATATAGAAGCATTTCACAACAAAGTGAATTACTTAAGCCTTTATAGAGGGGTGAGTACTGGTAACTTTTACAACAGTGTCATTTCATGGACTGGAAGAGACGGTCCAGAGTTCAATTTAAAATACTTTTGAGCTGTACGTTTCTCTGGATAAGAGTAAATGTTTTATAGTTGTTTTATGATTGTTAGCATGCTTTCTGTAACAATACTCACGCCTAACACTTTGCAGCCTCACAAAAGTCTCCGGTGTGACTACCTCAGGTTTGTTGGGTTTTAAGAACCGATTATTACTGAGAATGCAATGCAGCATATACCCAACACACAGATAATCATGTTAAGAGGCTATAAGTAGAAAAGATTCTGCCAAAAGAGGCTATGTTCACATTACAAGCCACATTGCTTAAATCAGATTTTTTTGCTTAGTTTGGATTTGGCTTTCTTGACGGTTCACATTCACAGATGTAAGTGACCTGCATTTGTCTGGAATGTGAACGAATCTGTCTCTGAAACGTCTCACGTACACACATTGATGTGTATATACACGCCTTGAGCAGTTTCACATCCATTGTCTGTATAAGCACAAAATTAACACTGTTTGGGGCAAATCAAACAAGGAAATCAAATTTCTGTGCACTTGCTGCAAAAAATATTTATTTGTCCCACTAAAAGCATAGCAGTAAACAGTAACATTTATTTTGGTTTGCTAAGCTGAACTACAGGACAGACCATGCAAATTCACTACAGGCGCTGCTATTCCTATAATGCCCCAGTATCTTCGTTCTTCGCATGGACTTCTGTAAATATTTAGAAGAAAGGTCATGATAGCTAAAAACTATGTGGTTTGGGATATATCTGTATTTATAACTTATAGCCACGTGTAACTGTACAACCTACCAAAAGTACATTTTGTGCCCCTCTAAAGTCTGTTCTCTATTATGATAAGTTGTCTAGAAATACTCCTGCATAGATTGATTTCAAATTATGCTTCACATGATGTTTACTGCTGTACAACCAGATGTTTCCCTTATATTGAAGTGATGATCAGAACTCCACAGCTGTGATGTTCCATTGCATTGCTGAGTGTATAGGATTTTAATAGTTCTTATGAAAAGCTAACGTTCAAGCTCTTTAGCTACAAAACATCTATAACATAAATGTACAGATCAAAAGAAAAAAAAAATTGGCATGTGTGCCATATTACTAGTTTATTTCCTGCATAATAACAACAGAATTGGGAGCTTTTGGTTTGCCTTAGTAAACTTGACATTAATTTCAGGTGCACTGTGGCAGTATATCAAAGTACAACTAGAGTTCTGTTATGTTTTCTCAGAGAATAGACTTTCTGGCTGAAAATAATTCAGACGATCTGTGCAGAATGCTGGAAATAACGACTTTAACCTTGTCCAAATGACAGGTTCCTTTCTAGGAACTACTCCACATTTACAGCTAAGAATTGTTTAGAAGGAAAAAAGTGCAGTTCTCATATGAAATGTGCTAGTTATGTAACACACACAACCATGAACCTGCAACCATTGTTTTTTTTTTTTCTTTTTCGTGATCTGTCCATCCATGTTCTAAACATATGTAATGCTTTAAATCCTTATGGTTCAAATTGTGAATCACAGCTGTTCAGTACACAGCTGAAAATCTAATTTGCTGATCATCATTGCAACATGTGTAAAAACATCTGCATGTACGGCAGTAAACATCATGTGAAGCGTAGTTTCTGACAAATCAGTGTAAATCGAAATCAGTCAAGGCAATTCCTCTTTGTCTTTCCATGTTTGATTTGCACTCAATGTTGCCTCAAATGTTCATTACACACTTATGTAGGGGGCGGAAGTGAAGCTAGAACAGATTATTCCACCTAGCGAAGTTTCCATTGAACACGCAAGATGGAAGAGAAACAAAACGTATCGACCCGCAGTGCATCATTGTCTCATCAGAACAGCTTATGCGTTGAAATTAAATTAGTATGAATGTGGCTGCTTAAAGGGCGACATGTAAAATAATATCCTACACCCCTTGTATAGATACAAATCAATGAAGATATTTGGCAGGGCTAGTAATGTAATGATGTAAATCAAGATTGCAATAGTGAAAATCATGCTAGTTTCAGCATCTTGCTACGAGTTATGATCTCACTGTGTCATTTTGTGGGCGAGAGATTAAGTTGGTGGAAATGTAGGGAATTAAACAATAAACTTTCTTACCTCACACATTTCCAGAGGATGCCCTTCTCTCACCTTTGTTCTTTACTGTTCATGCTCAACTATCCCAGTATATACTGGTTTATGCAACTTTTGCTGTCAACAGGTAAAAAAATTGGATTTTAAAGAGTATCTCAAACATTGTCATGCTTTCACAGAGCAGGCCAAATCTGATCTTCATATTTGACACAGATGTTATTTGTGCATTGTATCTGACATTTTCAATTCTGATCTGAGGCACTTTCATCTGTGGTATTGAAGTCTGATATATTAAAATATGTTATGCTGTTATAAGTGGATCAGACACCACAGTGTTTTAAACCACCTACAGTGGGGAAAGTAAGTATTTGATGCAATGCCAATTTTGCAAGTCAACAGGTAAAAAAAGGACTTGCACCTGTCCCGTTTGCTGAAAAGCACCCCCAAAATATGATGTTTCCACCCCTGTGCTCCAGCGAGTGGAGATCATACCCAAATGCTCCATTTTGTTCTCATCTGACCACATGACTTCCTTTGGATCATCCAGATGGTCATTGGCGAACTTCCAACAGGCCTGGACATTTTCTGGTGTGAGCAGGTGGACCTTGTGTGCCCTCCAAGATTTAAACCCATGATGGCATTGTGTGTTATTAATGGTCATCTTTGAGACTGTGGTTGCAGCTCTCTTCAGGTCATTGACTAGGTCCTGCTGTGTTGTTCTGGGCTAATTCTTGACCTTTCTCATAATCATCCTTGTCCCATAAGGTGAGATTTTGCATGGAGCCCCGAGACCGAGGATGATTGACAGTAATCTTGTATTTGTTCAATTTCCTTATACAACAGTTGTTGTCTTCTCACCAAACTGCTTGCCTATTGTTCTGTAGCCCATCCCAGCCTTGTTCAGACCTACAGTTTTGTCAATGGTCTCCTTAGACCGCTCTGTGGTATTGAGCATGGTGAAGAGGTTGGAGTGTGATTGATTGAGTGTGTGGGCAGTATTTTATACATGTAACAAGTTCAAACAGATGCAATTAATACAGGTAATTAGTGCAGAATATGAGGGCTTCTTAAAGAAAAATTAACAGGTCTGTAAGAGCCCAAATACTTGCTGATTTGTTAGGTCGGCAGATATTTTATGCGATATACTGCAATTTAATTATGCAATGTAATTTTATGATTTTTTTCTCTCACAGTTGGAATGTACATACAATAAAAATTACAGACGTCTCCATTCTTTGTAACCGACAGTGAATCAAATCAATATTTTTCTCACTGTAGGTGTCACTGCTGGACTGAAAATAGTCCACCAGCCAAAAATGTTCAGCCACCATCATTCTGTGGGCAGCAACCTGTGAGCACTGATGGAAGGATTAAAGGACTAAATTGGCTAGATTGACTTACACAAACTGCTTAGCAACATAGAGCTACTGTCTATGACTTTGCAAGGTGCAGCAATAATGTGAATGTGTCTAATAAACACCCCACTATCAGTGTCAATGTCACAGCACAGCTGAGAATGATCCACCACACAAATAGTACCAGATCTGTGGTTGTCCTGTGTGGGTGTACCCTAGTATAGTCAGTGAAACAAATGTACTACATTAATTGTTGAAATACAAATTGCAGTGACCAGTAAAACATAGAGAATAAGCGGAATATACATTGAAAAATACTCTGCATTCTGGTGCTACTGAACCAACTAACTGTTTCTGGTAGTTTTTGCTACTTCCAATTACATGTGTTACTCCTTGCATGGATGTGACCTTACCGAGGTCAGCTGCTATGGAACTGCTTGTAGCTGTAGGTATTTGAAGCAGTCAGACAGCAGTGCACACAGCTAACTTTGTCATTTCTATGCTACTAGCTTATCCCTTTACTTCTTGGTGCGCACTGGGGTTTGGATTACCTCCAAGAACACAGCAACATCTGCTACTCCCTGTTCAGTTTTCTTATTGTCCTATACTCTTCTGGTCAGGCTGGGGGGAAAGGTCTGCTTATTTCTTCAAAATTTCTTCATTAATTGTCCTTTTGAATATCCCGATTCACACTTTACCTTTTGAATATCCGGATTCACAATTTACTTTTTGAATATCCTGATTCACACTTTACCTTTTGAATATCCCGATTCACACTTTACTTTTTGAATATCCGGATTCACAATTTACTTTTTGAATATCCTGATTCACACTTTACCTTTTGAATATCCCGATACACACTTTACTTTTTGAATATTATGCTGTTCCCAAGCTTTGCACACCTTGTATCCTATATATTTAGTCTCTGGACTTACACTGTCCTCTCATTTGCCAGCAAAAACAAAAATCCAGTCTGTGCTTTACTGAAACTCTGTGGTCTTATAGATTACCAAATTCACTGATGAAAGAAAATCGAGAAAAAAACTTGCTCATCAACTCACCAATGGACCTGGCTGAGTATTAAGCATTTCCTACCCTTTGCTCTTTTCTTGTAAATGCAAGCAAAATAAATTTCTTTCACTTCAAAAGTTACTCATGGATCTCAAATCCAAGGAAATAGTTCTCAAACCCCTCCTCCTACCCCACCTACCGTTTTTGTTTCAGTTGAGGATTGCACGACCCATTACATAAAAAAGGTTATTAAAAATTCAGACATCCTCCTGTAATCCAGCCAAGGTGGAGAAGACCTGTGCTCATTGCTTGACTTTAAGAGTCATACAGATTACTGAAGTGGTGACACTAATGACCACATATTGTTAGTTGACCTGTCTGCTGGATCCATTACCATCCACACTTATCCAAGAAATTGCCAACAATCTTGCACCATATACTACAACAATGATCAGCATGTCACTGACATCTGGCTGACTCTTTCTCTCTTCTGGAGGACTTGTTATGCCTATACTAAAGAAGCCGTCTACCAACCCAGCTGATATGTTCAGCTCTAGACTCGTTTCCCTCTTTCTGTCCAAAACGATTCATATGTACTGCACTTGGACAGCTGTCCTACTTTACATAAAAAAACGATGTCCTTGATACCAACCATACTGGTCATTCTCCAGAAACTACAGAAACTCTCACTGAAGCATTTCATAGAGCCAAAGAAAATGCCATGTCTTTAATACTTATCCTTCTGGATCTGTACGCTACATTTTGACACATCCTGTAAATCATCAGATTCTCAGCTTCCCTCTTCTTAGCTTGAGCATCAAGGGCCATGCACTCACATAGAAAACTACACCTCTGACTCCCAGCAGCTTTAGGGTGTCTGATACATCCTTCTCTGAGAACAAACCGTGCCTGCAAGGCCAGATATCGGCATTAGTATCCTGGCTCTTCATTGGTCAGAATGGCCCAGCATCTGTCATTTGTTTAAATAATCTCTTCAAACAATACCTAGGATAATATTTCTTCCATCCTGTGCACTTTTGTTATATGGCCCATTAAATTTCTTTGCCCCCAAATTTGACCTTGACATTTGACTCTAAATGAAACACTTGATGGTGTGTGATGTCTTCCAACCCAAATTAATCCAGTCCAGTTGTGGTGATGATGCGCCAATGCAGTATGGAAATAGCCATGAAACTCAAAAGAAGTAGACATCATAGGCATATTATGCATATGTACATTATAGTAATTTCATACTGTACAGGATTAGTAAATTATGTGTGCACATGAAATTACTCTATGGGTGCAATTTTAAACACCCAATCAGTCTCCGTTCTGCAGTCTACATAGTAAATTATTCCATATGTTTATTGATTTTATATTATATTACGGTCCTTTGCTTTATTTGTGCTTTTGATTATTCATTAATTATTAATATATTCATTTTTGTTTTATTTAGGAGTTGGAAGCAGTTAAACTCTATTAACTTTACTTAAAAAACAGACTGAATGGTCTTCTAGTACCAATTCTGTTTGAATTCAGAGGTTACACAGTATTACTAAATTATGTAAATTATATCAGTCTATGGATGTGATTTTAGACACTCCCTTAGTCTCATTGGCACCCTCCTAGTCATAAGATGACCCGGAACTGCATGTGCATCAGTGGTTATGCATTTTCTTATATTTCACATATTTTTGCTTTATTGATTTTATGCATTGGATTACATGACTTTGCTTTATTTATGCTTTCAATTATTAATTTAATTTGTGACATATGAATGTATGAATTCATTTGGATTAATACTATTAACAATAATTGTTATGGCGAAATTTAGAACACATCCAAATTCTCTCGTCAAGAGAATGCGTCAGATCACACTGAATAAGTTCTTCAAATGTTGAATTTAGTAAGTGGAATTTAGTAAGAACTTGTTTTTTTACAGTATTCTGCTTCACATGCTGAGTACCTATGCATTGTGTTGTAAAATTTTTTGAAAAACTTTTTTCAAAAGGAAATTTATTTTTTAATAAACAATGTTCTTAAGAAACAGTAGTTCTTGTTTGTCACGTTTACACGTTTGCTATACGTGTAAATCGCAGAATAAAGGTTTAATAAACATTTAATATGTAACATAGCACGGACATAAGACATGTCCGTCTTGTAACATAGGGCATGTTCGTTTAATCGGACCAACCGGTTATTAGGATCAAAACGATCAAGTCCCAATGTGGTCCCATTAACCGGATTTGACTGTATTTAGATTGTGTGAATCTTTAATACTCACATTGTGGTAGACAAACTCTCCACCCTACGCTAATAATTGTAAGATGTGAAATGTTTATGGAGCCAGAACTGTTACATAGCTGCTGTTAGTCCAGCTATGGGAAAGTACGAGTGGCTGCAGTAATTACCTAGAAAATGTCCTTCCCTGTGTCTTCCAATGAGCAGTACAATGAAGAACAAAAACTGGCAATTTGCAAGACATTTTTTATCACATTGGCTGATAAAATTAGATTACCATCTTCAAGAGTTTTTACACTTATCTTACACTTACACCTTACACTAAATCTTCACTAGTGTTATTAGTCCCTGATTTCATCGACAGAAAGAAATATGACAGGGTGCTGGGGACAACAGTAATGGTGGGGAAAAATGTTTTAATAAGGAAAAAAAACTGTTACATCATGGACAATGTAACCTTAAATAGGCACGCAATCATCTGAGGCTGGCTATGCATTTAATTATGCATTTAATCATTCGGGTAATGATTGAGATAATGTGCAGCAGTTCTGCCTTTTTAGGATCATTTTGGATTTCCCAAATTGCCTTTTTATATGACAGGAAATTTTCTTTTCTATAATATACAAACACAGCCTATTCACAATCATCTGAAAAGTGTACTCACTGAATATTGTTTTAATTTATCCTATTAGTGGCTGACGCTGTATGCCATGCTGTTAGGTGACGCATGAGTTTCTGTGCTGAGGCCAGCTGCAGCAGGGCCCATAGGAATTGTAGTCCTCCCCATTATGGGCATAAACAGCTTAAATAATCATGGCCTTGTGTACTTTACATTTTGTCTTCCTTAAACATTCAGCAGATGCTGGTGCAAAATGGAAAAAAAAAATTGGGGGGGGAGTGGGGGAAGAGAGGACAGAGAACAGTGCCTTCATCTAAGTGAACAAAGTACATTTAGTCTGAACTGTGAACAAGCTTAGGCCTGTTAGGGCTTGAGGGTGAAATATCCCTGGGGTACCCCTCAGGTTATGGCTGTGGGAGAGCCAACTAGGCAGATACAAAAGAAAGGCCTCGCACTTAGATAAATGTACAATATATTATTATACAGTGCTTGAAAAACACTCCATATTGTTATCCCTTTACTTATTCTTGCACACATTTATGTGCTTAATATAGCCAGAATCGTTTAGCATACAGACACAGTTCAACCACTGTTGTGTAGATAATCGTGCTGTTATATTGGAGTTCCTCTTAGTAAAAAAAAAAAAAAAAGAAAGAAGATATTTAATTAAAAAAATAAAATAACTATACATACACTCACACCAAAAAGTTTAGGGACATAAATCCACACTATTTGTACTTGACACATTTTAAGCACTGTTGTGTGTAGTTCTTTCAGGAAATAAATATCTAGATTATATTTTATATACTGTACAGCATTGCATTAAATAAGTATACAGGTGGATAGCTTATTGTTATAAATAGGTTATATACTGCTGGACTATTTACTGTTGTTCAACCATTTAGAACCATAAGACCATTTTGCATAGTTAAATGAATGAATTGTCTTATTTATCATTAAAATCCCACAAACACAAAACAACAACAGACTCCGTGTTATTTACTGTCAATGTGCTGCATATCCAACAGGATTTTACATATGAATTAACTTGCGAGAAATCAATCTCAGACTGCTTTAAGTTTTAAAGGTGTGGACATTTCATTATATTTTACAACATTGTTTTTATTTATGTCTAACTCAGCCATGCTACTGTTACAGTCCCTCCTCTTCTTAAATCTCATTCACTCTGCTTTTCTTGTTGTTGTTCTCATGAATACCAGGATAATTGTAGCCCCACAATAATTCCCATAAAGGTCTTTACTTCCCATATGGAACGTTTTATCAAATTACTTGTATAATAATAATACAAATGCATTGCCACTATAAAATGTTTTTTTTTTAAATAAATTACTACTATCCAGACCTTACTTAATTATATACACATATGCACTATTTAACATCTGCATTACATTCTGTAAACAGGACAGTGACCAAAATGTTTGTTGACCAGACATTGCCATAGTTATATAGTAGTTTAAAGACTTTTCACATGTGTTTTATTTTAAACAGTCATATTAACTAAAACACAATATGAAAACATTTAGTACAGTACTGCACTGCACATTGCAGCATTTATTTTAATACTTTGTATAATGCTTGAAACATTTATCCAAAAAATTAAGTAGTATGCTATCATTTTTCTGTCTGCCGCTGTTGCAGGTTTTCAACATGCTCTTTCATTCTTATGTACATTCATTAAATGATTTTTTACTGTAATTCTTAATACCTTGGTCGTTAAAGTGAACGTACATATCACAGCATTGCTTAGTTAGTCAAACAATTGGTCAGAACCCCTTGGGTCACATATGTTCCTAGGACCTGACAGGAAATACACTTTTTTGGGACAGTTAATTTTACATAAACTGTGCAACATATATTGTGTACCAAGATGAGATTCTCAATTGCTCTCTGAACTGATTGCAGAACAAAACACTACCATGGCCATCAATTGCTTATTTAGAAAAGTCAAGTAAACCGAGCACTGTGAGGTTACTCATAGTAGCTTTTGCAGGAGCATGTTGAGTTCAAGTGCATAAAGGGTTCAGCTCAGTCTTGCAAGACAGATGTCCTTCATTGGTGGCCAACAGCATTAAACTGCAATTTCTTACCCATAGTTTGCACGTTGCTCAGCATTTCCCCTGATCTCTGCCATTATGTTGCTGAAATGCTTTATTCTGCATCTTCATGCTGGTTGTGGCTGGTAAATGGAAATTGGAAAAAAGATCAGGGTGCTGAATTATCCCTTGAGCATGTGACAACCCTTAACTGCCCTATTGATCCTTGACTGTGTCACAAGAATGAAGAGGTGTGAAAATGGGATCTGAGGCACTAATCAGTGATGGATGTGCTATTCCTACGGCTACAGTGGGATTTCTGTCAACATTGTCCCCATGAGACATGCAGAAGCATTAAAACATAAGTAGTAATTGAACTGTTTGTTGGGCTTTGTCAACAAACATATGGAAAGTCCTGCCTAAGGACTTATTGGCAGATCTTTTTAAATGATGTTGTAAACATTGAAAACACAAAACCAGTGAAATACAAAGAGGTGTGATTGCTAGAAAAATCAGCACTTGAATAATTGTACCATGACAAGCTAAAGAAAAAGTGTGCCTTTTAAAACAGAACAACAAAATTGCAGATTGCACCATTCAAATCCAATTAAACTGACCCTCCTTCCTTGCCACCCACTGTTAATCAGACAATAAATCAAATATTTACCAAATGGTATGTTCCTTCCGACGTCAGTGCAGCAGAAGACACCGTCAATTGAGAGCATGATTAATGAACACAGCTCTTCCAGTTGCCTGAGATCTCAGGGGGACGACATTTGCAAAATGAATTATTGCAGATTAAATCAATTGCAAGTCCTAAGTGCTCAAAATAGAGCTTGAGACAGACAGGACCTACACTGGCTTTACTATCCAGCATTGACACCTAATTTGATAGCATGTCACTGTGTATTCTACCCTTATATAAGCCTAAGCTTTATTCATAGAAGAGGTAACTCCATTTGGGGTTGCTAGCATTTAAAATTTAATTACTATTTTACTGTGAGAAAAATAGCATGATATAAAATGATATTTAGAGAGCCAGCACGTATTGAAGGGATCCAGAAAAATCTGCTTCCCACTCTCATGCTAATTACTGAGACCTGGAAATGTCAGCCCTCCAGCTTTATTGCCCCCAGGCTTGTAAACATAAATTCTCTTTAATTTATTTCTGAATTGTTTGATTTGTTGAAGATGTCTTAATATACACTAGGAAGCTTGTTGGAATGGTTTATGATTTAGTTAAAGACTACAGCGCTAAAAGTCTTAGGCCACCACTTGAATTTGTAAGCAATGGTGCAATGACCATATATAACATTGTCGAACCATAATATTCTTCTCCATTGATCTGTATTCCAATATTTGTGAGCTTTAGGCCTCTCACATTGATCCCCTTACAAAAAAGTGGTTTATTGCCTGCTAACCTTCCTAACAAACCATTCCTGATCAAGCATATTTAGTCTGTAGAAGAGTCAACTTGAAGCTGCCAGATGCTGCTATTGCTCATGTGAAAGGGAAGGTCGCACTTACTATCTGCCACTGTATACTATAGAAGCTGTTTTTGTATACTGCATTTACATGAATTAACAGCTGAAAGGTCAAGGCACGCATGAGCTGAAAAAAAAAACAAAACTAAACGATTTCTTCCTTACAACCTCTGTTAGCCAGGCTAGTCCCCAAGGCTGATTTGCCTTCAGGGAAACTCGGCTTTTGACATAGTTGTTTCCTTACTGACAGGATCCAGCTACACTCTGTGACACAGCCCTTGGGAAAAGTATGCGACGAAAGCCAACTCTACATCCAGAACAGTCATCATACACCACATAGTCTGACCTTAGGTCTAAGAATGTATTCAAACATTGTATTAATTATTTAAAAAAGTTACTGTTGTTGTTAGAAAGCTTCAAAAACTGCTTTAGGTAGTTAGGAATGTTGCCCAAAAAGCAGCCATTCAGACATATTGAGAGGATTAACACCACACTGCTCACAAACATTATGGGATATCTCATTATGCCTAACCTAACCCCAACCAACGATACCAACACTTTACAATGACTGCATTAATTTTGCTCGACTGCTTCATAAAGGTTATTGATGTAAAGTCATGTGATTTATATGGAAAACCAATTTATGTAACAGATAGCTTTATAATCAGTTCTATTTAACAACATTTGTTGACTGAAGGGAATGAAGTTAAAAGCAGTGAGCAGCCATTACTCATTTGATGGCAATTTGTAATTGATGAATCATTAGCATTAATCTTTGGTATTTATATCGGTATCATTTATGACTTAATTATTAATTAAATCATTCAAATTCTGAAATGATTGAGTTAATAGTTAAAAACATCAGTTAGTGAGAAAATCATAGCTGAAAACGATGCATTATTTGTGTTGATATATAGAATATATTGGGAAAATCAATAATGACAATGACTCTATTAAATAAAAATAAATAAATGTATGTATCTATTTCCAAAATATAAATTCAACCATTAAGTTCAACTAGATATAATGCTTATACATTTTTACGTTTTGAGGATTACTATATTTGAGTAAAATATCAGTGTATTAAATGTCAAGTGCTTTATAAAAACAACAACAAAATGTATTAAAATATTTTAGTGAGTATCATGTAATTTATGCCATGACTGGTACGCTGGCATTGTGGTAACACTGTTGCATCACAGCAGGGAGGTCCTGGGTTTGATTCCAAAGAGAGCAGTCTGGGTATTTTCTGGGTGGAGTTTGCATGTCCTCCCTGTGTCCGTGTGGGTTTATTGTGGGTACTCGGGTTATCTTCCACAGTTCAAAGACATGCTGTAGATTAGTTGATCACGGCAACGTGTGTGAGTGTGTGTATGATTGTGCAAGTGTATGCCCCCCTTAATGGATTGGCACCCTGTCTAGGGTTGTTCCTGCCTTGTTCGCAATGCCGTTAGCTAGGCGCCAACCCTCTAGAAGATTAAAATGAAGAACAGATGAAGAATAAATGCCTTAATTAATATTATTTCAAATATTTGAGAAAATATAGTGGTGTTTTGTGATATGTTATTGTTTTTTACTTAAATGTTACATTTCTAAACATCTATATTCCTCAACGATGCACTTCGAAGGCTTTGTAAAAGAATTGCTGAGTACTGTGCAGATTTGAGCTACTGTGAAATATTGACATCTCTGGTGAATTTAAGCATCTGGAGCTGATACTAGTATTGGATCAGGCTAAGATGTGAGAACATGAGAAGAATTCTCATGGAGCCTGAAATCTCGGAAGAGTTTGGCTTATGAAGATGAAAAAGACTCTGATCTGACCCAAAGAGCCAAGCACTGAGGTAGTAGACAGAAGAACAAACAGACAGGAGTGAACGGAACAGCACACATTGGTGTTCATCTCCTCAACCCCCTTGGGGACCCATCACCAACTCAGAAACACTTACCTGTGTCTTTTTGTGTTCAATTTCTTAGTGTTGCCAAGTCATACCTGTGGAAATCCAGGGCTGATACCAAGAGGGATCATTCATGGGACGAGAAATAATATTGGGGATAAAATCCGCTACAGCTGCATAATGGGATATGTTCTGGAGGGTCATGCAGTGCTTACCTGTATTGTGAGCCCTGGGAGTGGAGCATCATGGGACTTTCCAGCACCGTTCTGCAGAGGTAAAGTTTTTAAGAGTGGTATTGAATGCAAAAATGTTCTGTATTGTTTAAAGTTCCTGAATTTTGTATTTCATCTGAAATATAAAAAAAAAAAAACACAGTAAAAGGATTAATGAAAAACATGTAATAATGATCAATCAATTAACTGACAGTTAAGTGTAAGTGCCTGCCTTGTTGTATTTCCAGAGCAGGGGAGTCTGATTTTCACAAGACATTTTTGTGAATAGACAGATAGATAGGACAGATAGATAGAACGGATAAATTAATGGATAAATAAGATTTTTGAGCCTTGTAGATGTTCCTGTGGAGCTAACAATGTTACAAAACCATCTCTAAGAAGTCTGGAGTCCACAATCAGTAAGATTATGTTTCAGGAAATTCAAAACCATTGTCACCCTTCCCAGGAGTGGTCAATCGGCAGATATGCTGGACCGATCAACCATTACCAGAAACCTTTTGCTGGTTTTTGCTACTAAATAGGGTCACACCAGATAGATCATGCAAAGGAATAAAGACTTTGGACACACACATATATGTGCTCCTGGTTCATTTCAAACCATAAATAAATGACCAAGTATATATGTTGTTCTTGTTTGTCTAATTAGGTTCTCTAACTTTATGACCCATGTGAAAATATTACAAGGTTTTATCAGGTCATATTTATGTAAAAATGTAGAATATTTTAAAGGGGACACAAACTATGACATTACTGTATCAGTAATATTTAACTCACTTTATGTATATGTTATTTAATAATGCCTGCTGTCTTGTTTTTGGTTTAGCTGAAGGAGCATGTGGTGGAACATTACGAGGGACGACAGGGACAATATCCAGTCCTCAGTTTCCTTCAGAGTATGAAAATAATGCAGACTGTACGTGGAGTATTTTGGCTGAGCCTGGAGACACCATTGCCTTGGTGTTCACAGATTTCCAGCTTGAGGACAGATATGACTTTCTGGAGATCAGTGGCACAGAAGCACCATCAATATGGTGAGTAAACACTCTGTGATTGACATTGGGACAAGGACAGTGTTATCTATCTCAGTCATGTGCCATGTATTAAGAGTGCTATAATGAGAATTATAAATAATGTACCAGTCTGGATCAATGGAAAATCACCTTCTTATTGTTAACAAAAGATAACACGAGGCTAACTGTTCAGTTAACAACAGAGCTCTATTTGATCCCATTCCTCTGCTTTGCATGGTTGGTTACTTTCTGCTTTCTGTTTCAGCTTTGATTCCCTTTTTCAGAATGCCTTTCACACAGTTTTTCTACCATAAGCGATAGCGTCGTGAGAGAATTTTGTGGGGAGACCATTGCTGAACTCCATTAACTTCACGTCTAGTGAATAAACATGTTCTCACTCATGATGGAAGGCAGGCAATATGGTTTGGCAGACTCAGTGAAGTGCTGTCACGGTTCTGTTTTTTTTTCTCCTCTCTCTTTTACTACTCCACCAAATGCAAGCTAGAGACCATGTATTCTTCTTGAAACAGGATTATTTCACTTTGGAGATAAAATGAATTTTTTATCAGCACTTCCACTTCAGGTTTGGGTTGCATATATTCTGATGCGGCTATTTGACAGACAATTTATCTTTATCTAAAATTCCAAAATCTGAGATGTTCACTGTGATAGCAAAAGATGAGGCTGAGCTCTGGTTTCTGTGCATGAGGATTTAGCCAGGGGCCACGGGGGCAGGTGAAAGCTGAGATTTTGACAGTGTCTGTTAATAGCCCTTGAGAGAGTGTCATTGGAGTGTTTGAATTTGGCTAGAATTAGATCTGCTCACAGGCAAATATGGCCTAAGCAAAAGCTCCAGGCTCCAGTGAGCATTGGTGTCAAATGGAAATCAGATTTGATTTGACTTCAGCAAATATTGGGGCAAAGCTACAGCTGCTATATGCTGCAGGAATTGTCATATATTTAGCTGTTTTTTCTCCCTCTCCCAGTTTATTGTTGCATTATACTTTGCACTGCTCCCATATGGAGTTGCTAGTAAATCAACAAACCCATGAACCAAAGACAAAATGTATGATTTTACAATAACACTGTAGCTGCTATGCTGTATATGGTAACTATATTCTAAAGCTGGTAACTATATTCTAAATATGATAAATACACAAACTACATTAAAAAAAAAAGTTTACAGCACAGGGAAAGTCTGAATTTGTGATTTGGCTGGAATTTTTTGGAGCGAAAAAAAATATTATCCAAGCAGCAGGCAGTGTAGGCTTGTGTTTTTACACTTGCTTCATCCCAAGATTACATCACATCTGTTCAGTATGCAAGAATAAACTACACTTTGGTAAAATTTCCATTGTTAATGGTGATTAATGCAAGTAATGATAAGAGGGAAAGAGATGCAGAAATAACAATACATTTGGCAAGCCAATATTATTTATTTATATTTGAGAGTGGTTTCAGTCCAAAACAAGCTGGAAAAATACTTCAATCAAATTAGCAATTTGCTGATGTTGCACTAGTAATTTACAGTTAAATTGAGCTCATTCTGTTTTATTTGTCTTATCATCAGTCAATTTTGCATGAGGGACTATGTAAGGAAAATGCATTCAACCTCCAGTTAGAAATAGAACTCTTCATTACATTTCGCAAATATTTTAAAATACTTAGGCGCACTTCAAATAAATTGGTCTGTGCATCGTTCTGATTTCTTCATGAGGAGTATTATTTATTCTATTCTCAAAAAAAAATTTATAGACATAAAACTGCTATATGAGGTTGGGGTGAGGGTATGTTTTAGTAATTTATGTGACACTATGTAGCATTGTTAAATATTTTGATATTTCCGATGCCTTTAGCATCATTATAACAGTGCACCACCATATCAGTGGTTTAGTAGCATTAAAATAATCAATATGAACAAATGTACAGTACTGTGCAAAAGCCTGCTTGTTGTCTTAGGACATATATTTGATGATTGAACAATCTTTTATTTGTCACGCCATAATACTGCTGATCTTGATTTCAAGCTTTGTGAGATTTAGAATAGCTTAACCTTTTCAACCTGTTTAGCTTTAAAAAAAAGTGATCTGCTACCCAATCAAAAATACTATTCCTGACCAAGCTTCTTGACTGTAGAAGGATCAACTTGGAATCCCGAGGAAATTGCCAAGCGCTGTATTTGTAGCCACTACATTATTATTATTTTATAAGAGACTGAGAAATAATTATATATGGTCATTACACCATTGCAAACACAATGGCATATCTAAGCTAATCATGGTCAAAGTCTTTTGTACAATATGGTATATATCCCTGTCCAAAACCCTGAGCTTTAATATGGAGTCAGCCTCCCTTTTATGTGGCTACATCATTACTACTGGGAAGGCTTTCCACAGTATTTTGAAGTGTGCCTGATCAATGTTCTGCCCATTTAGTCAAAAGAGTGCTTTTGAGGGCAGGCATTGATGTTGGACAAGAAGTCCTGGCTCACAACCAATGTTATAATTAATCAGAAAGGTGTTGAGGTCAGTTATCTGAGGAACACTGGCATTCTTCCACACCAAATTCATTAAAGTGTGTCTTTATGGGTCATTCTAAAAGAGCAAACCTCTGACTTCTTGCCGCAAAGCTGAAAACATACAATTGTCCAAAATAACAGTAGCATTAACGTTGCATTTACTGGTATGAATGGGGTATAGTTTAAACCCTAAGAACAGCTTCGGACAGTTATCCTATATCCAGAGTCCATTGGTGGTATGCTATACACCTCTCAACCAGGCATTGTGAATAGCAATATTAGGCTTGTGTGCAGCTGTACAGTTATGGAAAGCCATTTGATGAAGCTCTCAAGCACATTTGTTGTGCTGCCTGTTGCTTCTATATGCATTTGGAACTGCATTAGGTGATGCAGCAGCTGCTGATTTGTGACTAAACTGCTGATGCCCCTAGAAAGTTTACAAACCGGGTAGTGGCAGAGCCTCCTATAGCAGTACTATGTTTTAAGTCATTATGATCAGATCTACTGCCAATTTCTCTTTGGAAATTGTGCTTGATTTAATACACCTGTTAACAAAGGATTTGGCTAATACATCTAAATATAACATTTAAGAGGATTGTCTAAATACTTTTGACCATAAGATGTATTTAGTTCCTGGGTTCTATTCTGTGAGAGAATCTTTGTACTACAGGCAACATCTTGCGTGCTAGTGTTGTTTAAATCCTAGTCTGGCAGTTGTCTGGCATTACAAATTTGACAAAGTGCAACCAAAGAGAAACCCTAAAGAGTGACAGTTTAAAAAAGTGGGTAAGTCTAGATAAGCCAGAGAGTTAAGCCAGAATGACCTCTTTTGCAGCTGCTTGTCTAACTAAAATCCTACACACAGCACAGTAACTGTACATTTTGTAAGAAAGAAAGAAATCTATGGAGTAGTTTTGTGATTTATTAGATACAATTCTTACCATAAGGTGAATATGAAATATGCCTAATTAAAACATTAAAAACAAATAACAAAGAATTAACAAATAAAAATGTTTCTCAGGAAGCTGCATAAGCATTATATAAGTACAGCTGTATACATTATTTAAGGTTTAACCAGTCAGAATTAAAACATTTGCTGGTCCTCAAAACAAAAATGTCTATACAGTCTCTGCTTATATTTACATCACATTAATCATCATTAGTTGTCATTGATTATTTAATGATAATGTTGTTATACACGTTTTGCCATTGTAGTTCAGACATTAGAGTGATGTTACCCACAGGGTTAAGAGCTTTGTTGGACATTTCCTGCAACACGGTTGAGCTCTGAAATAGGACCCGGTATCAAAGAAATCATGTTCATTAGAGATGAATTTGGTTGAAACCTTTTCTAGAGTAGTTGTCCGATTTAAGGTTTGTGCTTGTTTGCTGAATTGATTATGTCTGGGCATTGTGTCAAAAGTTTCTTGTGGCAGCTAAACGTTTTTGTGTATTAGGACTTTCCCACTTTTCCTTGCAGAATACTGCTAGCTCAAAATGCTCTTAGTCTGTTGTAAACAGCATGTTTAAAAAATAACCATGAATGTTTTTGTATAACATTCAAGAATATGGATCATGGAGGCCAATTTCAGATGGTAATATATTGTCTCTTGAATATGAACTTGAATATTTTTGTTTACTATTTTTTAACCATTTTCTTGTCGTAATGTCCAATCTTATTTCACTAACTGTGGCACATCGTCTTAAAAGATGTGTTAATATTTAGCAGAATCCAATCCATAATTGTCTTTACTGCACAGTATTTCTAGTGTCACTGCCTGCCACACAACTCCCAAAGCATAAAATAAGCTCAACCATGTGCTAAAACCATTTCCAGCATCACAGGAAATACCACTTGATCAATATATAATTAAATGTGACATCACTGGACATTAAATCACTGGATATAAGGGCTAAGTGACATCTAAAATAACCCCCCAATGATTAGTAATATCATATATCCAGTCATGTTCACCCCGGCAGCAGACTACACACACCTGACTTTAAAATATTTTCAAATAAATTAACTAAAGAATAAATTATTAATGATTGTTTACAGTCAGGAGTACAGTGACTCGGTGAGTAGCACTGTTGCCTCACTGTGAAAAGGTCCTGGCCTTAATCCCAGGTTGAGTGGCCTGGGTCCTTTCTATGTGGAATTTGCATGTTCCCCCTGTATCCATGTGGGTTTAGGAACAGGTACTCTGGTTTCCTTCCACAGTGCAAAGACATGTGTGTTAGGCTAATTGGTGTCTCTAAAGTGCCCCTAATGTGGGTGTGGGTATGAGTGTGTTCATGTGTATCTTACGACATGTTGGGACTCTGTCTAGGGGCGTTTTTGCCTTGCACCTTTTGCCGCTGGCCAGTCACTGGCCATGACCCTGACCAAGGACTAGGTGATTAGGAAAATGAATAAACTACAGTTCACAACCACAAAAGCTAAAATAAAATAGAGAATAAAAAGTCTCTGTGTGTCTGGTACAGTTAGTACATTTCAGTCCAATATAAATGAAAGGTTCTAAAGGTTCATCTAATAGCTAACAGTTTTTGGTGTCATGGTATGCTCAGTCAGCAGGAATACTGGGAGAGGGAGATCATTGTCCTTCGACAGTTTTTGAGGGTTGGAACTGTTTCTGGACATACAGCCAGAAGACTTCTATTGATGTACACCAATCAGCCATAAAATTAAAATTACCTGCTTAGGATGTTGTGAAGGTCCCTTTTGTGCTGCCAAGTCTCCAACCTATTGATTGGATGGATTCCACAAGACTTCTGAAGGTGTTCTGTGCTACCAAAGCCTTTTACAGTGGAACAGTAATGAGGTGGGGCCTTAATAGATAAACATATCCAAGCAGTAGTGGAATGAATGTGGTTGGAATATGGTTGCAGTGACATTCGCCGTAATTAATGCAAAACTCGACATCTGCTGTTCTTCTGTTTTACTGTTGTGCATGGGGCAGTGCTAACCCCCGTATTTTACTGTAGTCCACTATTATCTACCATCTCCTACATTTTATTGACAGTTATAGAGAGGTAACTGTCAGAACATCAAACAAACAGCAAGTGCTCACCTCCTCTTTTTAGCCTGTATCTGTATCATGGATAAGACCCACGATAATGAGTCATCAGAAAATTTCAAGATAATCTTCGAGCTGGACTGAACAATATAGTCAGAATGTGTTGGACATAATGCAACAGACCAATATCCTAGCAGTGCCAAGTGTGGGAGTGGTGGAAAATGCCTCCTATATCCTGACTGGCAACTACCTGTGGTTTGTGGGAAATCAGTATGCAGTTGTACAAATTATGTAGTTTTTTGACAAGTTTGGCTACTGGAGTTTGATGTATGATGTTTCTGAAACTGCAGATCTACTAAGATTTTTACATACAGCCATCCCTGTGATTATAGAGAATGGTCCAAAAAAGAGAGCATATCCAGTGAGTGGCAGTTATCTGGGCAAAAATGTCTTGCTAATGCCAGAGGTCAGAGGAGAAAGGCAAGACTTCCATTTGGGATGTGGTAGAATGGGAGATAGACATGCAACATAGACATGCAGTTGACAAATCTGCAAGACCAAAACCTCTGAGAAATGTTTCCACCTTGCTAAATCTGTGTCAAAATTATTAAGGCAGCACAGAAGGCGAAATAGTGCAACCACACATATGTAGCAAATTCGAATTAAAATAACTGCTTCTCAATATTTGATGGCTTTACAGTTGCTCAGTTATTCATTAGACTTGATATACAGGGGTTGGACAATGAAACTGAAACACCTGTCATTTTAGTGGGGGAGGTTTCATGGCTAAATTGGACCAGC